>APFE030277173.1:71384-84351 GCA_000404065.3 Pinus taeda
CCGTGCGCGGTTCTGTCTAATGCGCTACTACTCGAAGGGGTACCCACAGGGGTTATAAGGGAGTCCAAGAGACGTGACCACCTCTTGTATTTCCTGCGTGCATGCCTCCCCAAATCCGCAGGTTTATGCGCTTAACGACAAATCTCATGGTTTAAAGACGCCGGAACACGTCTCTAGCCAAAAAAAAATTTTTGCTAAAATTTGGAGATCCCACCGAGCCCTGGAAAGTGCTCTGATACCACTTGTTATGCTTCTTAACCTGCAAGGTAATACCAAACAGAGAATATGCGAGAAAGAATACCCAGAACACAGAATATGCGAAGAAAATATATCTAGAACACAGAATAGCAATGATTTTATTACTCAGAGAGAAATGTTCACAGGCCTCTTCAAGGGGGCAACCTCCAATAGAGCAGAGCTCGACTACAAAACAAGACACGATACTCCTCGCAGGGAGTCTCTATCCTTTATATATGACTCATACATGCAATACCACGGGCCAATACCGTGGGTTTTATTAATACCATCTATCTAATACTACAGCCTATTTACCCTTTATTTAATACTACCGCCCATTTGCAACTAACTGTGGTCCCTTCATTAATTGCGGGTTAACCACTTACAAATATTAATATGGGCTTTATTGACTCTTGACTATGACGTGATCCCATGACATGAATAAGGGGGTTAGGGTGGGACCCTAACAAATACTAAGGAAAAATTTGCATATATTTTCACCAAATCTATTCCTCGAGAAGAATTTGAATATTTCCATCAAAATACGAGGGTTATTGCTCTAGCATCACACTAAATTGATTCTTAAAATGCCACATGTTAGGGGGGAGAAATTTGACAGGAGGAGCAGTTTGACAAGGAGAGTGCTTATGCACTCCTTTGCCATTGATGTCAAAGGGGGAGAGAAGAAGAATATTGCCATCAATGAAAATGGGGGAGATTGTTGATCTAGATTGTCATTGATGTCAATATGGAAATATTTTGGATACTAAATGATGATGTGAAGCCAAGAAGAGTAGATTTGTGAAGCAACATGAGCAAGAAGACAAAGGGGAGAAGACATCGTGAAGCCAAAGAGTAAGAGGAAGAGTTCATCGAAAGCCATCAAAGAAGCAGGTTATTGGAGAAAGAGAAGTAGGTTATCACATATACCCAAGACTAAGATCCATAACGAAGGAGTTAACAATAATAAACCGTGAAAACTCTTTAAAGATCACAATGCATAGGATAAATCAATATCAACAACTTTATCACTTTATTATGTGTCACGCTGAATCCCTTGACTGTGATATGTATTATAGACCCAATGGTTCCATAACAACATGCTTTATTATTATACCGCATTCACCATACTGGAGCTACTGCATCAGAAGTTACATATCACATGTATTAAAAAGGCCACGCTAAAAATGTTGATTGTGATATGTAGTGTGGACCCGAACAAGTTATAGAAACAACCCTAATATAACATCTTGTCCGGCTATCAGAACTTATGCAAATCATAAAGGGTTGCTACCATCGGACTGTTGATTGTGATAAGACTTGTGAACTCGACGGACTACCGATTACGATATTATTGTGGACCTGATGGACTGCTAATTGTGATAGAGGTTGTGGACCCAACAAATTTATTAACGACTATTTAAATATTATATCACATCAGCTCCATCGGAAGACAGAGCATCTGCACACTTGTAAAGCCTTTGATTTTCAGGAAGTTATGATTATGAGATTAAAGGAATGACTTTGATTCCCATGAATTTGTGATTGTGGGATTAAAGGTGATGAATTGGCATGTGGGACCTCCATGTGGGTTGTTGTAGCATCCATCTTCATTTAAATTTCAATTGTAATATTATCACAGAAAAAAATAAAAATAAAATAAAATATTATGTTCTAAAAAATAAAATAGAACGTGAAAGTCCAAAAACAATGATTTATTTTTGATGGCATTCAAATTTGAAGTAAGGTGGGGCCCCGACCCATATTAAAATTCGAGTGGTATCACAAGATTTAAGTAAGCATGGGTTCAATAAGCAGGTAAGTGCTCTGCGGGTGAGCAATAAGCATGAGTTATAACTCAGGCTCAACCCCCACAGTTGACCATGACATCAAGGTGTTTGACCAAGATCTACGACCTGAGATTGTTGCGGGGATTCAAGCTCAATGAACATCCTGTACACTCCCTACCCCCGCAGCAGGCCACCCCCATCATTCCACTCCATCTCATCTCCTCCACATCATCTGCCACCCTCATTCATTACTGCCCACCTCATTCACCATACCCTGTCACCTCAGCTACCACTCCATTAATTAGTTACATTAATTACATATTTTTCCCCCCATTTGAATATTATATGTATAGAAGACAAGAAAAACCCCGTTGTATTAGTCTTTTGTTTTAGTACTAAACAACCTTGTAGCCGGTTTAGAAAATCTGAGTCAACAACCATCCCAACAACTGTCACCAAAAAATAGTCACCATGGCCAAACAAGTAAGTTCCTCATCAGTTATCAATACCCAATTAATGGATGTTAAATGAGATATTTCAATACCCTATGTACAAATTAAACATGTTTCATTGTATCAAGAGGTCATTCTGAACCATAAGAAGTCTCCTATATTCATGGCAATGGTTAGGTCAGGTGTTCTAGCTAATTTTGTCCCCATAACTCATTTATTTCTTAAATTTATTCAATGCCTAGCCTCAACAATGTACCCCAAGAATTGTTTCGTAGTGAATCAATTAGGGGAGAATGTTTTTCAAGTAACGTCACAGTTAATACACCAAGCTTTGAATTACCCTGTGTCTAGAACTTACACCACCTTAACTGAAGAATCCCTAATTTCTTATTATGATAACATGTCTCCTCAGGAGCTCTCTCATGTAACCTCTTTCTTGGCTCCTAAATATGGTCAATTCTCCCTAGATGGTAATCTCTTCTCTTTAGAAATATTTGCAGTTGACATAAGATCTGTGTTGTAAGTAATTGCCAAGATTCTAGGGAAAGAAGACTCCAAGCAGGTAGGTAAAGTTGTGTTGGGATTTTTCTCCTCAATGATGAAGCCTGAGATAGTACTAGACATTCCAGCATTTTGGGTAGACGCTATCGATAATCAGTTTATGACTTTGCCTCTCACAGGTTCGTTCAAATTTCCTTCAGTCATTACTTATTTATTTTTGTACTAGAATGCTGATCATTTTTCTGATTTGGGGAAAGAAACAGTCATTGGTATTCAGGACAAACTTGATGAGGGGTGATCTAGGAGATAGTGTTTTATTTGAGTTTACTTCTTTATTCCTCCCAGTGGCTTATAAAATTTTGAATGGAAGCCTACCCCAGACTTTCCTTCCTAACGCTCAAGAGTGTCTTCAATTGAGTAAGGATGTGAGATGTGGAGATTGGTTCATCTTTGAAGAGTATACAAAGATTAGCCTTTATGGAGCCTCTGTCAAGCCTTACAGGTTACCTAAATTTGTGCCAATGAGGCTTTTGCCCTTGAATTTAATAGGCAAAGCTTAAATGTTGATCAAGTTCCCTTTGTTCCTATGAAGAAGAAGCAAGAAGGGAGAAAGATAATGCAAAGAAGTACAGGGAATATCTCCTGAGGGATGAAAATGAAATCAAAAGGCTAAAGGAGAAAATGAAGGGCAATATGTCCTTAATTCAAGCTAGAGAAATCCTATGGGATGAAGTCATTGATGTTATCAAGGGAATATGGGAGTTTTTGGTGATTATATCTGAAGAAAAAACACTAGTTCTGAATATGGAAGAGGTGGTCATTAAAAATAAGCAAAAATATCTAGATAGATCAAAGTTTGCAAAGAGGATGATAGATTTCATCAACTCTAAATCTACTGCGGAATTGAAGGAACATGACATGCTAGACATAACATCATGTGCAATTGATTTTAATAAAATGATTATCAGAAACCTCTACAGGATTACTGCCAAGAAGAAGATAAAGGAGATAAAGGAAGCAGTTTCAAATTTTAACATCTTGTTTGATAAAAGGGTTAGGGCCGGACTTCCTTCTTGCTGGGATCTATACAGAAACTTGCTGCCATGGAAAACATATGAAACTTTACTAGTTGAGGCAAGAATAAAAGTTGAGAACACTCATGGAAAGACAACAGTATTAAAAGGAGCTACCATTGTGAACTACTTGAACAAAGATTTTAAGCTTCTCCAGATGGTGAAGACTTTGTTTACTTACAAGCATACTTATGGTAGGATCACAACTTGCAGAATAACACTTGATAAGTTAGATGAAGAAGCAAAGTCAAATGTACCATTATGGAGAAAGTGCAAGGAGTGGATGATAGAGAAGACTAAAGATGCATCAGCAGGACCACATACTCAAGGCACAGATTCAAACAATGAGCAACAATCACCAATCATGTGACTTAGTTACCGGAGAATCCACAGTAAGAACTATTTTTTGCCAACGTTTCGAATCCCAACCAGGATCCATCATCAGGACCAATTGAATGCTTTATAGAAGAAGAGCTGATTAGAGAGATAAAAAGTAAAGAGGAGGGAAAATTAAGATGAAGGTCAGTTGTCGAGGATGCACTCATGAGAATGGAGCAGAGCGGGCCTGAGGCGATAGCGCGGCTAGGGTTTCGGAGATCGGGGTAGAAGAACTACGGAGGCGAGGTAAGGAGGCCTGAGAGGAGCAAGGAGGGCTCAATCACGCTCGAGCAAAGACCAGCAGGGGTAAAAAGAAAGGCGGAATGGAGAAAGAAATCGGGTGGGGCTGAAAGGAACGATGGACAAAAATCAGGGGAGGGGAGAGATCCCCTCCTTCAAAAACGTGGTGGCTGGCGAAACCAGTGGAGGAGGGCAGCAAGGAATGCAGAAGGAGAATGAAAAAAACATACCAGTCCTGGGAAGCCGATGGCAAGCAAGAATAGGCAACAGATGCTTACCCAGGGCACAGAAAAAATCGAGGTACGTTATCCCTAACAATAAACTAGAATATTATCGCTGCTATATGAAGGATCATGCACTGATCTGTAAGTTTATAGGATTTTGGCCATCTAAAAAGGATCTATCGAAATGGATTCAACTAAGATGGAAGCCAAAAGGACATATAGACCTGAAACTTGGAGCAAAGGGTTTTTTTACAGTCATTTTTGCAAACCTCGAAGACAAGGAGGGAATATTTGAGGAAGGACCATACTTCATGAACAATGTTAGACTATTTATGAGGCATTGGGAAGATAGATACAACCCAGATGCTAAGAAGCTATTGGTAGCACCCATATGGGTCAGATTGTTTGGGTTACCAATGGAACTTTGGGACCCTGAGGTTCTGGAAGGGATTGGGAACTCGATTGGGGCTTTCGTCAAAGTGGCAGAATCGACCAAAAGAGGAAAATACACATCATACGCAAGGATATGTGTGTACATGAACATAGCAGAACCTCTGCTGGAGTATATAGAGGTGGAATACCATGACGAAATATGGCACCAGCCAATAGATTATGAACACATCCCCTTTAGATGTCGCAGGCGCCATGAGTACGGACATCTATACAAACAATGCCCACAAAACGGAGAGGGGGAGGCAACAAGAATTTTGGAGGAGGAAAGAAGGAAAGCAGAAGGGTCGGATACAGGAGAAAGGGGTTTCAAAGAAGTTCAGAGAAGACAAAAACCAAGATCAGAGGGAGCACGAGGGAAACCAAAAGAAAATAATATACCAGCTGAAAATCAGAATAAGTTTTAGGTCCTTCAGGATGAGGAAGAGGAAATAGAAGATGGAAAGAAGGCGGAAGGGGATAACGAGAATTTACCAATGGAAATCATAACTGAGACTACAGGTAAAAATATAATCCAGAACAGAGAAGCAGAAGTAGAGATGGGAGAAAGCCAAGAGAACATAGTGGAACAAATGATGAAGGGATCAGGCAATCGAAAAGAAAATGGGACCGAAGAGGAAAGAATAATGAAGAAGCTGCTCCAAGAATGGAAGAACCTAGATGAAAGATTCATCTCGGAATCACAGAAACAACAATATAAGGAAGCATTCCAAAAATACAAGGAGAGGAAATGTCGTATACCAGAGACCGGAGCAGATCAAGTAGGATCTCAAGGAAATCAAAACCTGGGAATGGACGACAGTGGCAAAGGGGGCAGAAAGAGGTGTAGGCAAACAATAAATGAGATGATTCAAGCAGTGGGAGAAACACTAGTTAATTCAGGTAGAGTGATACCTCTGTCAGAGGTATTTCAACAACCTTCAAAAAGTTATAAATGATCATTACAAGTTGGAATATTAGGGGACTCAATAGTAAGGGAAAGCAGAGATATCTGAAGGAGAGATTGAAGAAGGACAAACCTAGCATAATGCTAATTCAGGAAACAAAAATGGATCAGCAACAGTTACAAGAAATTATGAAAAGGATGAGACCTGAATATGAGGTAATGGCTCAAGATGTAGTTGGTTCAGCTGGAGTTCTAGCTATTATATGGAATCCTGAGGAGGTAATTTTTGAAAACTGGATTAGCCTCCCTAGAATACTATCAGGCTTGTTTAGGTTGACAGGAATGGAGGAAAGAATTCTCATCTCAGGGGTTTACGACCCCCACCTACCCAGGGACCGGAAGGAATTCCTTAAGAATGTGTTGGCAATAAGACAAATTATTCCTGGTAACTTATGGATAATAGGATGAGATTGTAACTTGATCCGTGACTTAGGCGAAAAGAAAGGAGGCATAAGGCGACCAGATCAGAGCATGGAGGAGTTTAATCAGTTAATAACAGAACAAAGACTAGTGGATACTCCCACAACTAACGGGGTCTTTACCTGGAATAATAGGAAGGGTGGAAAAAACCAGATAGCTTCGAGGTTAGATAGGTTTCTCTTATCTGAACAAATCTTGAACAGAGATGTATTCATAGAAACGAAAATCCTTCCTGGTCTAGGTTCAGACCATTGGCCGATTCGACTAGAAATTGATATTAAGAAAAACAATGGTAAGAAACCTTTTAGATTTGAGGCTTTCTGGCTTAGAAATCCCAAGTTCTTACACAAAGTGGAAGAATGGTGGACTCAGAGTAGAGTAAAAGGGAAATGAAAAATGCATACCATTCAATTGAAGCCCAAGGAAATTAAAGGTAAAATTAGAAAGTGGAACAGAGAGGAATTCAGGCACATCATGGAGGAAAAACAAAAATTGGAGAGAGAAATGAAAGATATTCAACAGCAAATAATCCTGGAAGGAAGGGATGAAGAACGGAGTAAAGAGGAGGGAATAATAATCAACCAACTGGAAGAAAGAAGAAAGCAGGAGGAGATTATGTGGAGGAAAGTCAAGGATAAATTGGCTGCGCGAAGGAGAAAGGAATACAAAATTTTTCCATCAAGAGATGATACAAAACAGACAAAGGAACCAGATTTTTTCAATTAAAAATGTGGAGGGGGAAAGGGTAATAGAACAGGGAGGAATTGAAAAAGTCCTACTGGAATACCATAAATAAATCCTCACTGAAACGTAAGAGGCACGGGGAGAAGCAATTGATCATATCTACAAGGAGATACCAAAACTCATAACAGTGGAACAGAGTAAGGCTTTGATGAGAGCGGCCACTATGGAAGAGTTGAGGAGGTGGTTATGAATATGAAAAAAGGCAAAGCTCCTGGGCCCAATGGGTTCATAGTAGAATTCTACCAGGCAGGTTGGCACTTCTTGGGGCAGGAAATCTTGGAAGCTATCGAGGAGTCAAGACTGAAGCAAAAGATCTGGCCAGGTATTAATTCGACCTTTCTAACCATGATCCCTAAAAGTAAAAAATCAGAGGATGCTCAAGGATTCCGCCCAATAGCTTTATGTAATGTCATTTATAAGATCATAGCCACATTGATTGCGAAAAGATTAAAATCTTTACTTCCGAGTATCATATCTCTAGAACAAACAGGCTTTGTCGAGGGGCGCCAAATACTGGATGGTCTAGTAGTTACTTAGGAGATGATTCACTCCTTAAATAAAAAGAAGTAGAGGGGAATGATGATAAAACTAGATCTTTCAAAGGCCTATGATCGCTTGAGCTGGAGATACGTTAGAATGGTGCTTGAAGCTTATGGTTCCGAAAAGAGATGGATCGAATGGATATACAACATGATTTCAACCCCCATGTTGAACTGGTAAATCCCCTCTGCGGACAGAGGCGATCCCACTAACCCAACACGGGTCTAGCAACAATCACACAACGCTAACATGCAGGTTCCTAATTGCATAAATCAAAGATCGCTCATGATGATCTACCTGGAATCCAACGCTAGTAGTTGTAGAAGAATCGCCGCTCCCGTTCCTTCGCTCTGGCTGGTCACAATCCCCACACTCTCGTGAATGGACACCTACACACGCAAAGAACGATACAAACACAAGCGTAAAATCTAGTATATCCAATTATATATCGGTCAGAAAAGATATAACTCAAATACCATTAAAAGACACATGAGTGGAACCATAATGATAGTCGTCTATTAATGAGTAAAACACAGAGAAAGATTACAACCAAAGGTTCTAATGTTGAACCTCCTCTGACTGGGCAAGCAGCTAAATACGCCTTGCAAAGTGACCTCTTCTCTCTCAATATTTTGGCAGCGTAACCCCTCTATACTTCTCAATTCTCACTATCACTCCAGCATTATCTCAGCACTCACAATAGCTCTAGCAAAACTAGTTGGTTTAATGCAGGGGGACAGTCATTTATAGATGGAGGAGGAAGGAGTATGCATTGTATCAGGACACCTACTGAAGATTTAGCATTATCCCTGAATATCCACTGAACTTGGTTGTCATGGATAAAAAGATGACACTCGACCACTTCCATGAGGATTTTTCCCTCAGAGAACTCCATGAAAAAAGAGGAAAAAACACATGAGTGCGCGCTGGCTAAAAATCATAACCAAATTTAGGTGGCGCGGGCTTCACTCTATGACAGAGCGTCCATGGACGCGCCGTATTTTGAGGAACTGAGACATTGGCATGGGTAAGACACTGTAAACCCACGCTAATGGAAAAAGGGAACTTTTCAGGGATAATCTGCAAAAGGTGTCTTTAGGGAATTTGAAGTTCATACTCAGGGGAATCCAATGCAAGTGTTTTTAAGTTGTGTCACTGGTCACAGGTCCATAAATGTGTCCTCCAATGTACGAAAACAAGGGTAACAGGGACGGTGACCAACGGTGAAAAATTACTGTGTAACAGATGCCCCCTAAAGCATGAAGCCCGAGAGAGAGAGAGGGGTGAAGTGCTTTACAAGAACATATATAGCTGTCGCCGGTTTTCTGCATCGAGAGATACTATATGATAGTTAAAATACATGATATATGTGGCATGGTCGCATCCATCCATAAAATAGTATATGATGATCAAGATCTGTAGTATGGACGCAACCATCTGGTTAGGATCAATGAATTGACTCAGATATGGTCGCAGCCATCCAGTGAAAGAGTCATGTATCAAAATCACACCTGGATTACAACAGACACAATCCAGGGTCTTGCGCTCCACCTCGACCCGAACATAAGTACAAGTTTTCAAGCATGTGACAATGTGAGCTGAAGTCGAACATGCATGAACATCGTCTGATTACCAGCCAATGATGAAAGCTGTTAACAGACGTGAGAGGTACCACCAATAATGACAATGGTCCCCAAGGTACTATAGGTACAGTCTACGGCGTGTGAATGAATGAGCTGATGTCGAACACCCGTAGAGTCATCCGATCGGAGCCTAATGATGAAAACCTCACGTCGAACACGAAGAACCTGCCATTGAGCATGCAGGCTCTAAGGTACCGGAAGGGAGTCTATAGGTCACTTTCCTGGATAATGAGCTGAAGTCGACAGGAAGTGATCTTTGTCGAAGGTGGGCCATAATGTTTCCCACATCATCGACACGAGACGGGAAGAGACAATGTTGTGAATTTAAGATTTATGAGCTATCAGACAGAGGTGGTTTCTTTCAGAGGTCAACTTCTCTTGAACATATCGGCAACACGATAATGGAGTTGGCAGTATTTGACATCAATGGATCAGAGGTCATGATGATGAGGAAATGAGCAGATGAGAGGTCAAATAGGATTACCCAAACCCACGGAGGCAAGTGAAAAACAAGATGAGATATCCCCACCCCGACACGAAAGCAGAGAAGTGCCATGTTCAAGAGTGACATACTGGCGACACGACAATAATTATGGTTCCAAAATTTTCTTTTTTCCCTCGCCATTTCTGGCGAGTACCCCAATTATTTTTAACAAGCTTGATGGGGATAGCATATGCTTGTGGTATAAGTTCGACCTTCGGTCGAATCCAACCTAGTAAAAGTTTAACGAGCCCTAGGGAGGAGAAGCCCGAATCTCGTCATAATGGCGAGCCCAATGTCGTCAGGGTTTAACGAGTCTGACACAGGAAAAACTCGGCGTCTTTTTCATGTTTAGAGAGTTTGAAAAAGACAGAGAAAATAAAACTCCAGAGGTCATTTTTCGTAAAGTTGTGTCTCTCGAGCCCGAAAAAGTATAAAATGATGCCCGAAAGAACCGCTCGATCATTACGACCGAGGAGTACTTTTCATGAATAGTGATTTCAACCTAAAAAAGTAGAAAAGTGATCAAAATCACGTCGTTTCGTAACCATTAACGAGTTTGAAACGACAAAAACCCGGTAATCTTTTTTATATTTTAACGGTCGATAAAAGAACTTAAAACGACCGTCGTTTAACGAGGCAAGAGGGATAACTCGGTGATCTTTTCCTCTTTTAAAAGGTCAGGAAAAGAGCTGAAAGCAGACCATAAGTAACATTTTCTCACGTTTTACTGAGCTTGAAAAGGTTAAAAAGAAGCTTGTTTGAATTGCACCAAACCCTGTCATCATTCAAAAACAGCGTAAAACCCATTTCGACACGAAAATATCCTAAAAATGCTCAAAAATATCAGTTTTAATGTATTTTTAGGTCATAATAGTGTTATAAATAGTAAAATAGTAAAAAATAAATTTACTTTTCACTTTTTACCTTGTGAGTTCACTGTTGGAGGGTTTTCAGTGCAAAGTTCAGCTGCTGATTGCGATCGATCCAGGAGACTATTCAAGCCGCCGTCTGCAACAGGTAAGAGGCCTCATCTCTAGCTTTGTTTTCATTCCATTTTTTCAAGTTTTTATCCATATTTCAACTCCCTGCAAAGGGATTTGCAAATTTTTAGGGTTGCACCATCGGCGCGGGTTTCCAGCACGGGACCGCGCCAATGGCGATTTTTCCCTATAGGGGTCGCGCCATTAACGCGACTGTTTTAGAAACAGTCGCGCCAACCACGCGATCCCATTTTTTACCAAATTGGACAGTTACATTTGCACAATTCTTTTAATTTATGTTTCAATAATTATCTAACAATTGAAATTTGTCCTTTGATTGCAGGATTTCGCTGAAAATGGTGCTAGAATGGAAGGAACGAGAGCATATTGAAGTTGATGCCCTGGCTTTGGAGGATGATGACTGCATGAATGCTTTAAGAGACTGCGGACTGAAAAAATTCTTCCATACTTCATACCTACGCACACAACCTGAGCTACTACGCTTCATAGTAGATGCTTGGGATGTAGAGGATCAGGTGTTTCGCCTGAAGGATCAGACATTGGAATTGGATGTTTCCGATGACTATTTCATTACTGGGTTATCACGGCGAGGTGCATGTCCTATTCTGATAGGCAGTCAACCTTCTAGGGAGAAGATCGAGGAGGTGAAGGGAAGAGTGTGTCCTGGGGCACGATTTGGACAAAACAGCAAGAAGATAGATATCAACATGGTACCCAGCTTGGTTCTACGAGTCATTTTGTTTACCATTACCCGGGCAATAGGGATACAGGCAGCCCATGAGGCCAGCAAAAATCATTTGCTGCTTGCAGCTGAGTGTCTCAATCCGACAGTGTTTGATTGGGCCACGACGGTGACGACCAACATTAAACGACAGCTTACCAAGTGTAAGCGGGATGGAAACAAACAGTTTGGGTATGGGTCGATCATTGTGACCTTCTTTCTAGAGCGGCTGCGGATCTTCTGGGTACCTGGAGGGATAGTAGCAGATCCAGTGCTGAGGGAACCGAGATTGCATCGATGGGTAGAACTTATGCCCAGAGGAGGAGGGGGCCAACAGATGTTGTGGAAGCCCAAGTTCTTTATCTGGCTCCGACACCAGATGATCGTCATAGAGGACTGGCCCTATGCGGGCACGGATTTCACCAGAGATCCCAATCTCCCTCTACCTAAGGGAGAGGATTGGGATGAGGAGCTGGGTAAGAACTCTTTGTTTTTAATGTTTTTAATGTATTTAATGTTTTTTGTTAATACATGCCTTCTTCCTTACAGCGTCCATATATGTATACAGATGTTGGCGCAGAGCGACCAACTGACTTGCCCCACAATGTGCGCAGAGCACAACCCGCAGTAGATACTCAGATAGAGGGTGAGGATGATCTCGTCCAAAACCTCGAGGCACTCACTCGAGGTATTCCAGACTACGGCAGATTGGCGTATGTACCTAGAGCTTATCAGAGGCACACGGTGGGAGTGTCTACTCGTGTCCATCGTGTATTGAGACGTTTGGTGCGAGCGGTGACATGCTATCACGAGCATAACCGTGCTTAGACGCCTAGGTTTCATTTTTGCATATTTTTGAGGAGTACGCTGTCAGCGGCTGTATAGACTTTGGACATGTATTATTTTTTGTAACGCGCAGGGCGCTAATATTTTGAATCACACGTATATATAGACATATGATTATGGTTTCTTATTGTGTTTTCATGTGCTTTCTTGTATAATGTTTTATTTACAAATTTCGCAAATGTCTATCTAATACATGATTAGCCAATGCATCAGATAATGTGTTCAATTGTCGTGGAATATGTTGATATGTAATAAACTCAAAATTCCTCTCTAACAA
>APFE030277179.1:0-47624 GCA_000404065.3 Pinus taeda
GATACTTCATGGCCAAAGTTGTTACAAATTGAACATTATATTTCATTTTCAAGAAGAGAAAAGTTATTATAGGAACTTTTCTTGATCCCCGTCACATTCCTTTGATTTTGTGCTTCTCTAGCAATGATGGTTTTGTAAGCAACACATTGAGCAGTTTTGTGTCCAAAATTATGACATGAGAAACATTGACCATTAAAGAAGTTCCTGCGATTATCGAATCTAATTTCGAGCAGTAAAAAGGGTCTTTTTCACCTCTATTTACCCTACATTAATTGTCAATCCAGGAACGATTTGTTATTTCAAAGAGTGTACTCAGTTTGAGGCAGTCATTTGTCAAAGTAATGCTAGTAGTATAGTGCTCTCAATACAAGAGTAAACGGATGCTTGAAATGAAATCTATTTGCAAAAAGAAACCTAGAATTCAAATCATGTGTTCAGAAAGCTACAATGATTTATCAATCGAGGGTACAGTAACAGTAACTCTTCCCTTTGTAAGCTAATGCAATTAAAAAGGCACTCAAAAGAAGGATCGTCAAACTGGTAACTAGACAGTATATGTCAATGTTCACTACAGTTTCAAACCTTCTGCACACCAAAGCAATGATGATCTTCAAATGGGAAGAAATGGAATAGCAACTATCTTTATGAATAATATTGAACAACAACACCTTAAACTATGGAAACGAATGCAACAATAATTATAATCTATAGGAATTAAGTAACCGCTCGCGATTTGAACAGCAAATAGAAATAGAACAACGGACTCTTAGAAATAAAGTATAGAGTAGCAATTGAAATATGAATGTACATCTACCCAAGTTAAACATGAAACACACTTAATCAGTAAAAGGAACAGTAATCTAAGCTCGATACAGTACACATGAATCACAGCTATAAAATAGCAGCAATTGTAACAGAACAACAATTGTTTCAGAATGGTAATTGTTTCAGAATAGAAATGGTAACAGAACAACAATTCCAAATAAACAATAGTCATGATTTAAGAATAAATCATATAGTAGTACCGATTTAAGAATATACAACGTGGTTAATTTGTAATCTGTAAGGAACAGCAATGCTATATGATTTGTCAAAAGGAACAATAATGTGATGCAAAGTTAGAATGATAACATAGCATTCCTGTTGTAAGTAACAGTAATATTTAATCAAGTATAACAAAGCCAATATGTAAAAAAGTAAAGCACTTCAGATTACTGAGCAGAGTAAAAGAAAGAAATCAAACCACACATGAATCAGAAATATGATACAGGAGCAAGTGATCCACCAGGGTCGGGCCCTAGCCTCCAGGGACTCACTACTTCAGGCTACTCTAGAATCAACGATAGAACAACAACTAGGTTTTTATATTAAAATATGAAACAAAGTTACAGGGACTCTCTCTTCAAAGAGAGTCGATGATCAAAGTTCAAGTACCAAGCAAAATTTCATAAAAATAACAATAGTTTTCTCCCCTCCAAGCTAACAGTGCTACCCCTTTTTATAACAGCCAAACGGCGATATCAACAATGCAGAGGATTGTTAAGATAGCGGTCCCTCAGGATTAAAGGACCCTGAGGGATTCATCAAGCTGTTAATTTGCAGTTATCTTCCTGTTCTTTTGTGTCGATTAGAGATCTCCTTTTCCTTTTTCCAGCTGTTACACTCCAATTTGGATCGCCTTGTTTGAGTGCGGTTCCCTGCCAAAGGGATAGCAGTTAACTTGGTCTCATTCTTTCTTTGGGATGACAGTCCTCCATTTTCTCCTCTTTCTGCATAGAAAAAGGGTAGTTATTAGTTATTTCATATTACATATAAACCTTCTAGATTTTATCATATTTCTGTACCATATGCTTAGCTCATGATGTGAAAAGGTTGTGAATTTTGAAGAAAATATAACAAGGTAAATGAAAATAACATACCTTCTCCAGTGCCCAACACACCCCCCTGCTTGCCCTTTTTCATGGCCTCATGAAAAAATTGTAGTTCACATGTAAGGTGGTGAGGGAGTAGGCTGGAGACGGGGTCTCATGAGGAGGTCTATAGCCATGATGTCTAGCTAGGTGTTCAAAAAGATGCCCTGTTTGGCCGTCAGGCATTTCGTATAAGGCTTGGTATCCTGGTGCGGAATGCCAAATGACTAGACTACAGAACCTATAACCTAACCAAGATGGCCCTACCCTCAAAATAAGATCACCATAGAGGCCCAAGCAATCAGCAGCTAACTTAAAGTTCTCATAATTAAACGGTTCCCTGTGTTGGATATTTAGATTAGAAGTCTGATATCGAAATTTAGCAACATCAATGGCAAGGTCTTTGATGGTAAATAAGTATTCTATCCCTTGCAAATTGATTGTTGTATGAATGGGTTCTAATACTTCAATCATGCCCGGAGTCCTCATGAGGTTCCTATGTTTATTCCATAACTGCAATGGATTTCTAGGCCCAGCTCTTACCCGTAAATCTAATCTGTTTTCTTGTCTTTGGAAGGAATTATAGGCTTTAAGTCATTTCATTTGATTAACTCCAAACGAAATAAATGCCTTCAGTTGAATATCCCCAACGAAAGGGCTGGGGTTCTGCTCTATTTCTTGATCTAACACAAGGTTGTGCAAATAGAACTCGCATAATAATCTTTGAACCTTTACTCATTGAGAAATGAAGCATCCGCCACCTAACCAGTCAAATCGGACCTCAAATATTTGTAGATCTCGGCTTAATCCCCTGTCAAATCCAATTCTTTCATCGGGCACATTCTCAACCGTTAGATCTAGAGCCTCCAGATCCGATGCCATTCGCTCATTTCGCACAGTTGACTTGCTCGACCATTAGCATGCGATGAGCGGTGGTTTTATCTCTCCTCTGCTTGCCACGCATCGGGCATTGAGTGAAATCGCTCGTTTTTCTCCAAATCCGCTTACCGCCCAAGGGTTCCCCTGATAAATACTGCTGGTTTTTGGAGTGCGAGTCCCGCCTTTAGCCATTTATGCCTTTCTCTATAGTTTTTCGGCTTCCATGCGACCGAGTGCTTCGAGGCCTTTCCATTTTGAGGGGTTTTTCCTAGTGATGTGCAATTAGTGGTGCATTAGAAGCTACCTCCTTTTCCTGATCTGGGCTTCCCAGGTGCGAGTTTCACCTCCTGCGTAGTCTCCATGGCCCTTGGTTAACGTGATTTGATTGAGGTCCTCATTCTTCCATGCTGGCTACCAACTGCCACTATTCAGAGGTTTTTCTGATCGCTCTATGCTCTTGAATTCGAGGTTTGTCCCGATCTGATCCAGTGAGGGTACTTTGATTATTCTTCATGGATCTAATTCGGATCACAACCTTCCCACTGAAAAAGCTTTTGGACCACCAAAAATTGGTTTTCAAGCATCAACTAAGTGAGGGTACTATTGTCTCACTTGTCCAATCTCAATCCACTTTTCACTGCTCAGCCTTGAACCTTTGAGTCCTATTTTGAGGTACTCAATATCTCCTCTGTGCGTCGTCCTTACCTTCCTGTCTAGAATTGCGTCTTCCTGCAATTCATTAAGATATTCAGGTAGCAGGTCATCAATAGAAGGCAATTGACTTTGCTCTTTAGGATCCTCAATTAGAGAGGGTTCAAACAATCTCAAGCAATCTGCATTTACAACTGAGTAGATGTGCATGTAAGCTAGTAGATTAAGGTGAAAATCATTTTCACCAATCTTCTCAAGTATTTTGAAAGGTCCATACTTGATGGGCTTCAACTTTTTACCTTCACCTTGCATCCTATCCTTGTTGATATACAACTAGACCTAGTCACCAACTTGGAAACTATTCTCCATCTGATGCTTGTCATGCCTAGCCTTGTATTTGGCTTGGCTCTTTTCCAACTATTCCTGTACTGCCTGGTGGATCTCCTGGATTTGTTCAATGAACCTAGTTGCCCTGTCCACATCACTGTGTCCCTCAACTGTGGTATCTTTACCGAAGACAAAATCCAAGGGAGACCTTGGTGTGAAACCAAAACAGGTCTCAAAAGGAGATCTCTATGTAGAAGAATGGTTTGCTCTGTTGTAAGCATGCTGCACATAACACAAATGTTCATCCCAAAGCTTAGGATGTTTGCTACAATATCCTATAAGTAACTAGATCACTATCCTATTAACTACTTCTGCCTGGCCATCAGTTTGTGGATGAAAAGTTGTGCTTTTCTTCAGTTTGGTGTCCATCAGTTCCCAGAGACTTGACCAAAACTTCCCCACAAATCGGGTGTCTCGGTCAGATACAATGGAAGTGGGTAATCCAAAATGAACCCATACATGTTCAAAGAACAGTTTTGTAGTTTGTTCAGTTGTAATCTATTTATTACAAGGTATCAAAATACACATTTTGCTAAACCTATCCACAACAACATATAGATAATCATGACCTTTCCTAGATTTAGGCAGTCCTCCAACAAAATCCATGGAAACACCTTCCCAAGGGTGAGAAGGTACTGGTAATGGAGTGTACTAACCTAGTTTATGTTCCTGGGCTTGCTTTTAGCACACATAGTACACCCTCTTACATATCTAGAAACTATCTCATTCATTTTTGGCCAATCACAAAATCTTTGCAGCTGTGCAACTGTTTTACTTACCCCAAAGTGACATGATATCAGAGAAGTATGTGCTTCTCTAATTATCTTTACACTCTTAGTTTGTGGAATGCAGAGTTTCCCATAATGGTATAAGAGACGGTCCTTTACATGATAATCCAATTCTTCCACCCATTTGCCTTGACTCAAAGTTGCATATACATCTTTAAAATCTATATCTTGAGCATATTGTTCAATGTAACTCTCATGTAACATAGAATTATGCTTAAGTATAGTAGATGCATTTATAATGGGTCTAGATAACATGTCTGCAACTTTGTTGTGTATGCCTTTTTATATTTGATGACTAAATGAAACTGTTGTAGAAAACCCATCCATCTATAGTGTCTTGATTCCTGCAACTTAGTTTGGGAGTGTAGATATTGAAGTGGTTGATGATCAGTATGTATTGTTGTCTCTTTTCCCATTAAGTAATGTTTCCACTCTTTCACACTCTGAACTAATGCATACAATTCTTTATCATATGTAGGATAGTTAACCACTGCAGGATTAAAAGTATGAGAATGATAACATATGGGTTTACGGTGCTGTGTCAACACTACTCCCATGGCATAGTCACTGGCATTTGTTTGGATCTCAAATGGTCTTTGCAGATCAGGCAGTGCTAGTACAGGTGTTGTACTAATCTTCTTTCCAAGGCGTCTAAATGTGTCGAGGCTTTCTGATGTTATGCCTCCCCACTGAAACACCTGTTAATCCTGTTTAAAGGCATGTTAAGTGAGCTGCAATTGAGGAAAAGTTAGAAATGAACTCCTCCAAATTGTGCTGCCCCTAGAGCTTCTCACTCTTGCATACTTGGGTTTAGGCAGTTTACAATGACTGCCACTTTAGAGGGATCATCTTCAATCACCTCCTACTATATGACCCAAAATAATTTAGAGATGTTTTGCCAAATTCACATTTAGATTTAACAGAATTTTTTCTCTTCAAAACATTCTAATGTCTTTCCTTTAAAATGCTTCAAGTGTTCTTCCCACGTTTTACTAAAAATCAAAATTTCAATCAGATACACCAATAACAAAATCATCAAGAAAAGGCCTGAGTACATCATTCATTAATCTCATGAAAGTAGCAGGAGCATTAGTTAAGCCAAAAGGCATAACCAACCACTCATACAATCCCTGCTTTGTTTTGAAATCAGTCTTCCATACATCTTGTTCTCCCACTGTGACCTAATGATATCCACTGTGCAAGTCTAGCTTGGTGAAATAAACAACTTCTTTCAATTGATCTAAAAGATCATCTATGCGAGGAAGGGGATAACGATTTTTTATTGTTATCTTATTCAGTGCTAAGTAGTCAATGCACATTCTCCACGAGCCATCTTTCCTTCTCACCAAAACAATTGGTGACCCACATGGTGATGTGCTAGGCCTAATGAACCCCTTCTCAAGCAACTCCTACACCTGCTTCTTGATTTCAGCATTCTCTAAAACAGACAACCTGTACATTCCAATGTTATGCAAAGGAGAATATTGCTGAAAAATAATATCATGTACTATTTCCTTTTTGGGTGGCAGACCTTTAGGTTCTTAAAATAAGATATCATACTCTGAAACAACCTTTTCCAAATTAGCTTGTTGTTTAGCATTACGGCCCTCAAATACATTGGTTTTATCAGGTTTCTTTTCCTTTTGCAACCATCAGTAAGAATTGTTTGCATGAATTTATCATTCTTTTCATCTACCCTGAGTTTATGAGAGTGTAATTATTCTTGAGTTTATGAGCTCTTACAAAGTATTTGATTCCATCTTTAACAAGTAGATACTTGCTCTCGGCTCTATAGAAAATAGATTTTCTATCATACAAGTAAGGACTTCCTAAAACAATTCCACATATATCCAAAAGGAATTATGTCTAAATAAACCTCAACTACAAATGTTGACCCAAAAGAAAACTTGAGTTTGCACTGTCTAGTCACTTTTAGTTGTGCTTTGTCATTCAACCATCCTAATGGATATGGTTTCTTGTGAGCTGTAGTTGACAATCCCAATTTCTTTACAATTGCTTCAAAAATTAAATTTACTTGTGAGCCACTATCAAACAAAGTGTCAATCTTTTGATGTTTGGAAATAACTCGAATATGGAAAAGCTCATGTCTTTTTATCTCATTTTCTTCATTAATAATAGATTGTGCAGAATTACTAGTAGATGCTTCAGAATTCTTACCTTTTGTACCTGTGGCTGCAATGGTTGTTTCATCTCCCGAGTCTGACCCCAAATCTTTCTAAATAGATGCAGTAGTCTTCTTCTTCTTGCCCTCAAACATCTTAGGTATCAGATCTAGATGCAGAATCCAACAATGCTCATCATCATGCCCATCCTTTTTAGAGTGAGTGCATGAAGCCTTGCTTTTCTGTGCAGTGTTAGCCTTCCTTGGTTTCCACTTCTGCTTTCTTTTCTCCTTGCTCTTGCTTGCAGTGGGTTGGGATGGTTCCCCAACTTCTAGATTTCCATTCTATCCTCTAGCTTCTAGATGAGTAGCTTGTACAGATACCTCATCTATACTAGTGGGATCGAACATGAGGATGATATGCCTCATGTAGCTATGCAGACCACCAATGTACTTCAACAGAGTCTCTAGTGAGTCTAATGAGATTCCTAGAATCAATGCTCTCTTCCTAAATTCTTGAGTGTACCCTTGCACACTTTGCCCTTTCAACTGCCAAAGAGTTTGCCAACTCATCATGGCTTGTTGCATGTAGGTCAATGGATAGAACTACTTTTTGATTGCAGAAACAAATTCGCTCCAGATAGAGATAGTCTTACCATGTCTTTTCAGGTCAGCGTGGGCTCTACCTTCCCACCAAACCAAGGCAGTGCCTCCTAGGTGTAGGCTTTCCAGCTGAATCTTTCTCTTGTCTGAGTCGATGTTCTGTACTCTGCAATAAACATCAATTCGTCTAATCCAGTTTTCCAACTTTTCTGCATTTAGCTCTCCATAATATATAGGCAAATCGAATTTAACATCTAGCTTGATCAAAGATGCTTTCTTGTTATGTACAGGGCTATTAGGAGGTGTGAGAAAGATTTCCTCTTTCCCCTTTCCTTTTGAGTGGTCATGGAAATGTGATTCATCTTCTCCTTTGTCTTGTTTAGAGCTTGATGAATCTTCATCCTTGTGTTTTCTAAAGTCCTCATACATTTCTTCTAACATGGACTTTATAGCTAGGAAACTTTCTATGAATTGAGGGTCTAGACCCATAGGACCTTCCTTTGACATTGTCTTCTAAGGATAGACTCTCCCAATTTGAGGATTAGTTTCGACCAACTCTCTTTCTCCTAATTTGAGCTTTGATCTAGTGAGCATTCACAACTAAACCAACACAAGCTTGTCTAACCTTAACAGCATAAAGCTCTGATACCACTTGATTTGAAAATCACCCTTGAGTGACCTCAGTTAGTAAATGAATGAAGGTATTACAGACTCATGTGTCGGTGCATGTCTATGTTATTTTAGGCAACGGATTGATCATATTGCAAAATACACAGACATTGGAAAATAGAAAACAGCAGAGAAACACAGTAAGCAAATACAAGAACACAACAATTAATGAGGAGTTCACCCTATCCTCCAGGGCTACATCTCTAGTCCAGCTTTCATTGGTGGCCTTCCTTTATTGTGTCTTTAAAATAGAGAATTACAATGAAGGAGCTCAATATGAGTCTCCTGAAACATAATTTGCTTGGCAGGGTGGTTCTTGGGTTTAGATATGAGAATGCACAATACATTTGTATTGGGCTTGTAAATGGAAAAAACAATTAGTTACAACACACTTATGATGCATTTCTTGGGCTTACACTTTGCATGTCTTTTACTACAAGCACTATTTGATCTTATATAACCCTTCTCCACATATTGATACCATGATTATGTGCGCTTTGAATGCAACCAATCTCTGTTTTCCCAGCACATTGTTCAAATGGTTTCAACATTGCCTATCGTACAACACATTATATATATAATAATAGATGTATACATTTAAAAGGTTTGTCAATTCTCCTTCATCGTGACACTAATCACATCTCTCACATTCATTATGATTCCACGTATTATGACACAATTTTGATACGTATCTATCAATAGATATAATGATCAGCGCAATGTTGCTATACAACCATATTATATGCTTTGCTTGTGTTCCCTTTTCCTTCAAGTGCAACATATATCATAATATTCATGTAATCACACATGCATTGTTGGTTTATGGAATCTAATGTGATATTTGTTAGATTTTGTAATATGACGTTTCCATCTCCTTGGGACAGTGTACAACTGTCACTTTGATTCCAACACTATACAAATATATATCCTTTTCTTTTACTCCAATTTATTTCTTGTTAATGCACATTAGGATAATCAATAATGCTACTTTTGAAATGGTTCTCACGCAACATTTGTCATGAGATGATTGCAAGGTATTAATATGATCTTCACTTTTGAGGTTAAATAATATGATGGTGTATTTTGTCCCCACAACTTAATGTATCCTTTTATTGCACCAAGGCTAATTCTCTTTCTAACGCAGCATGTGGCATGGTCTTTAATCTCATGTTATGTATTTTTTACCACAGAGCCACCAATGAGTACATTGGCTCCTCTGGTTTTATCAATGTGTTAAGCTTTTACACTTTGTTAAACACATTAGGGTATATAATAATATGCCTCTGGAACTTTGAATTATTCAATGTAACTTCTAAGATATATTTCCTTTTAATGTATCCTTTGAGTGGGTATTCAATGGAATATATATTGTATTATTCTTTTAACGTGGAATTCTAATATCTTTCCATTCAATAGGTTATTCTCAACGTGGCCTATCCATTATATGCCATCCTATAGTGCAGTTAGTAAGTGCCTAAGCGCACTTGATATGAATTCAACAACTATGTATTTTACATATATTATCTCCCTCATGCATTTTCCTGCATTGTTCACTGTTGTCTTTACAATATTTATATGGATTAGTGCATTGATTAGTGCATCAATAAAACCTTTGAATGCATCATTATATGTGTGACCCTTCACAATGATTTCATACCCTATGGTCTTCCAAAATCCCATTAGATGATATAGTGAAGAGTTGTCATACATAACACAATATAGCATAGATTAGTCAAATTGTGCTACACATAATAATGTTTTATTATTTAGACACTAAAGTGTAGGATGAATATTAATGATCAAGAAATCACACATAATATTCAAGAGATATCCTAATAGTGTAGGTTTTAACCCTATACAGAAATTACTTGCAAACGAATTCTTAAAAAACAGAAACTATACAACGGTGAGAGCATAAAACATAAAATAGATATACACAGAGATTTTCCCCTAGATCTCAAAACCAAGACTACCAGATTGATTTTTCATTATATTCCTTTCAATGTTACAAAACATATATATACATCCCGAAGCATCCATAAACCCTAATCCATAAACCATTGATTAGAACATAATTGTAGTCCCCTTGACCAGACCTACAAAATAACATGGGAAAAAAACCATCATACTGAAATCCATGTGAGAAATCCATGCACGAAACCATAGGTAGGTCCACCCACCTAATATAGGGCCCAAATTACTGCCCCCTTGCAAACCCCCTGACAGGGAGGTTAGCTCTGGAAATAATACAACACACCCAAAAAATAGAAGATCTAAAATACAAATGTTCCTAATGCCCTTTTGAAATAATGATATGCCATGCACTTAATGGAGTTTTGAAAATTCCATCTTGAATGTATTGGTAAAGCCTTATCCTCAATCGATTTAACCTTCAGGCACATAGATTGACTTGATGACTATAGTGCCATGATGTAGAATGTGATGTCTTAACATGATAATTCCATTGAAAATTTTAAGAAAGTCTCATGAAAACTAAAATCAAAAGATGCACCTCAGAGGATGATGATTGGGTGATAAATATCCATAGTCACGATAATCTAAGGTTTTGAAGATGCACGAGAAAAGTTGCATTTAAAAAATCCTAATGCCACTAATAGAAATGACCAAGATGAAAACATAAACATTTATAGGGTTCGATGGTGGCTAGGACATCGAAATATTTTTCCAATTCATATATACAACCCTAAACATTGGAGCCTTGAAAAGCAAAGGGGGGACCCAAAATTGGGATGTAGTCGAAACATTTTGGATGTTGTTGTAATGGCTACAATACAAACCAAAACAACAATGTAAATAATAACTCATCCCTAACTTCAAATGGTTTGAACCCAAGATCAAAAATCAGCAATGAACTGCAATCAACCACAACATAGCTCATATGTGATGTGAGTCATGAGCATTGTTTCATCCTAGTGCTAGGAAACACACAAATGCACACACACACACACATATATATATATATCAATCCTTGTGTTCTCGGAGCTCAATTTAGCCAACCATGGGCCAATTTCCATGCCTTAAAGGTTAGAACTTTAACCATGATCAGGGATCATTATTTTAGATAAAAAAATGAAAGTGATCATAATTGCTTCAGACCTGAATGAATGGATATATTTTTTTGTTAGGATTCCAAAGCCACAAACCGATTAAAAAAATGACAACGTATGCAAAAGTTAGAGCTTCTGAAAGTTTTGTAAAAAAAACCCCACGGGGCCAGCCCCCACCCTATGTGACCAAGCACCCGAACCAGGAGATAGGGGCCAACTGTTATGTGGGATTAGTGCACCACTAATTAGTTTAGCATTTAATTAATCCATGATTAAGTTGGCAGATATTTTGGAGGAGCCACCAAATCTAGAATTGCTACCAAACTTGATGGACTTAACTCGCAGTTCTCCAGATTTAGGAGAGGTTTTGTAGCAAAAACTGTTTGAGCCGTAACTTAATTCTCAACCAAATTTTGAAAATGAATAGTCAATTTTAGCTAATTGGAATGCTAGAAACTCATTGGAGCTGGTTTTATAGGCAGAGGAGGTCATATATAGGTGTTTTTGGTCACTTGAAGATTTTTGAAGTAGAGGGCCACTAGGTGTTGGAGGTTATTCCCAGAGCAGCTCGTAACCAAATTGAGTAAAAAAATAGTCATTTCTGATAGATTTGCATGTTTTAAACTCATTGGAGCATGTTTCAAAGGAAAAAGAGGTCATCTATAGGTTTTTTTGGTCACTTGAATATTTTTGAAGCCTAGGGCCACCAGGTGTTGGAGGCCATTCCTAGAGCAACTGGTAACCAAATTGAGTAAACAAATAGTCATTTCTAATAGATTTGGATTTTTTAAACTCATTCGAATAGGTTACAAGAGTATTGGATGCATGTAACAACAATTTGAACACTATTGAAGCTAATACAAAGGCCCACACTATGAAGCCGGAACAAGGAGATGTAGCCTAAGAGGGGTGAACTCATTAAACAAAAAATTGTGTATTGAGATGTATTATTTGTGCTTGCTATGTTTTTAACAATGTAAACTTTGAAACGGGAACTATAAACTCGAAACGGGAAATCTGGCAAAAAAACCCCGAAAAAACATCAAAAATAGTGCTAAAAACAAAAAGTGTGTATACTGGAATGATGGTTTTTTTTTAGGGTCAATTTTGAACATGTTTTAAAAATGGCGATGAAAACAAAATTTACGTGCAAAAAAAACCCTGAAAACAAAAAGTGTTGATTCTAGAATGATGGTTTTTTATTAGGGACAATTTTAAACATTTTTAAAAAATGTTAGTAAAACCAAATTTTTATGTGCAAAAAAATAGTTGTTTATGAGGAAACAAACACTAATTTTTTTGGTAGAATAACATTTTTCTTTCATAAGTATAAATTCAACATGTTTTAGTAATGACCATAAAGATAAAATAATGGGATCTGAAATACATTAAAATTCTATTACCACGGAATCACCCTGCCACCCCACGGACAGTTGGGCCATCGGGTTGGGGCGGAGGGCTGCGAAAAGCCTCTGCCCCACCCCGATGGCCCAACAGCCCACGAGGGTGGCAGTACGATTCCAGGAATCAACCTGCCACCCTCGCGGGAAATTGGGCCGATGGGGTGGTGTGGAGGGCTGTGGACAGTCTCTGCCCCACCCCGATGACCCAACAACCCAAGGGGTGGCGGGGTGACTCCAGGAATCCCCCTGCCACCCTCGCGAGCCGTTGGGTTGCCTGGGTGGGGTGGAGGGCTGCAGACAACCTCTGCCCTACCCCGTCGACCCAAGGACCTGTGGGGGGGCAGGGTGATTTCAAGAATCACCCTACACTCCGCCCCACCGTGGCAGCCCAACGACCCACGGGGGTGGCGGGGTGATTCCAGGAATGACCCTGCCACCCTTGCACATCGTTAGGCCACTAGGGTGGGTCGGAGGTCTATGAACAGCCTCCGCCCCACCTTGGTGGCCCAACGGCTCGCGCGGGTGGCTGGGTGATTTTGGGAATCACCCCGCCACCCCAACGACCTATTGGGCTGTCGGGGTGGGGAGGTGGGCTTCTGACAACCTTTGCCCTACCTCAACATCCCTACGGCCCGCGGGGGTGCCAAGGTGATTCCGTGAATCACCCCGCCCTCTGCCCCACCCCAGCGGGGCAACGGCCTACGAGGGTGGCAGGGTGATTCCGAGAATCACCTTGCCCTCTGCCCCACCCCGATGGACCAACGACCCGTGGGGTGGCGAGGTGATTCCAGGAATCACCCTGCCACCCTCGAGAGCTATTGGGTCGTCGAGGTGGTGTGGAGGACTACGGAAAGCATCTGCCCAAGCTCGGTAGCCCAACGGCTCGCGGGTGTGGTGGGGTGATTTCGGGAATCACTCTGCCACCCCTGCGGGTAGTTGGGTTGCTGGGGTGGGGCGAAGGGCTGCGGATAGCCTCTACCCCACCTTGGCAGCCCAATGGCCCACGGGGTTGGTGGGGTGATTCTGGGAATCAACCCACTCTCTGCCCCACCCCAGTAGCCCAACGGCTAGCAGGGGTGGCGGGTTGATTTCGAGAATCACCCCACCCCTCGCCACACCCCAGGGGTCCAACGGCCCATAGGGGTGTGGGGTTATTCCAGGAATCAGCCCGCCCTCCACCCCACACTGGTGGCCAAACGACCCACGAGGGTAGCAAGGTGATTCCCTGGACGGGTGATTCTAAGAATCACCGTGCCCTCGCCCCACCCTAATGGCCCAACGACCCATGGGCATGGTAGGGTGATTCGGGGAATCACCATGCCCTCCTCCCCACCTCGGCGGTCCAATGACCTGCATGGGTGGTAGGGTGATTCTGGGAATCATCCCGCCCTTCACCGCACCCTAGCGGTCCAATGCCTAGCGGGAGTGGCAAGGTGATTCTGGGAATCACCACGCCCTTCGCCCCACCCCGGCAGCCCAATGACCCGCAAGGGTGGGGGGTGATTTCGGGAATCACCCCACCCTCCGCCCCACCCAGGCGTCCCAATGGCTCGCGGGGGTGGTAGGGTGATTCCGGGAATCACCCCACACTCCGCCCAACCTGATGACCCAACGGCCCATGGGCTGGCAGGGTAATTCTGGAATCACCCGCCCTCTCCAACCCCGGTGGCCCAAACGGCATCGGGGGGTTGGGGGGGGGGGGTGCCGTGGCGGGGTGAATTCCCGAGACATCACCCACCCCCCCCCCACTCCAGCGCCCACGACCCCGCAAGTTGGCGGGGTGATTCCAAGAATCACCTCTCCCCCTACCCCACACCAGTGGCCGAACGACCCACGGGGGTGGAGAGGTGATTCCGGGAATCACCTCACCCTCCGCCCCACATCGATGGCCCAATGGCTCGCGAAGGTGGTAGGGTGATTCCGGGAATCACCCTACCCTCCGTCCCACCTTGGCAGCCCAACAGCCCGCGGGGGTGGCGAGGTGATTTCGGGAATCACCTCGCCATCTGCCCCATCCCCATGGCCCAGTGGCCCATGGGGGTGGTGGGGTGATTCTGGGAATCACCTCGCCCTTTGGCCCACCCTGGCGACCCAACAGCCCACGGGGGTGGCAGGGTGATTATGGGAATCACCTTGCCCTCTGCCCCACCTCGGTGGCCCAACGACCTGTGGGGCTGGCCGGGTGATTCCGAGAATTACTCCACCTTTTGCCCCACCCCAGAGGCCCAATCGCCCGCGCAGGTGGCGGGGTGATACTGGGAAGCCCTCCGCATTACCCTGGTGGCCCAAAGGCCCACGGGGGTGGCAGGGTGATTACAGGAATCACCCTGCCCTCATCCCCATCCCGACAACCCAACGGCCGGTGGGGGTGGCGGGGTGATTCCAGGAATCACCCTGCCATCTGCCCCACTACAGCGTCCCAGCAACCCATGGGGGTGGCAGGGTAATTCCAGAAATCACCTCGCCCTCCTCCCCACCCCAGCGACCCAACGACCCCTGTGGTGGGTGGAGGGGTGATTACAGGAATCACCCCATCCTCTGCCCCACCCCGGAAGCCCAATGGCCCGCGGGGGTGGCGGGGAATTTTCAGGAATCACCCCACCCTCCGCCCCACCCCGACAGCCCAACGGCCCGTGGGGGTGCCGATGTGATCCCACCCCGTAGGCCCAATGGCCCGCGGGGGTCATGAGACGATTCTGAGAATCACCTTGCCCTCTGCCCCACCCTGGTGGCACAATGACTCGTGGGGGTTACGGGGTGATTCCGGGAATCACCTCGCCCTCCACCCCACCCTGGCGGTCCAACAGCCCATGGGGGTGGCGGGGTGATTCCGAGAATCACCCCGCAACCCCCGTGAGTCGTTGGGCTGCCGGGGTGGGGCGGAGGCCTATGAACAGCCTCCGCCCCACCCCGGTGGCCCAATGCCCCACGTGTTGCTGGATGATTTCGGGAATCATACTTCTACCCTCGCGGGCCGTTGGGCTGCTCATGTGGGATGGAGGGGTGTGGACAGCCTCCGCCCTGCCACGGCAGCCCAAAAACCCACGGGGTTGGTGGGGCGATTTCAGGAATCACCTCGCCCTCCGCCCTATGCCAGGGTGATTTCGGGAAACACCCCGCCCTCTGCCCCACCCCGGCGGCCCAATGACCCACAGGGGTGGCAGGGTGATTCCGGGAATCACTCGACCCTCCGCCCCACCCTGGCGGCCCAATGGCCCGGAGGGGTGGTGGGGTGATTCCGGGAATCACCCTACCCTCTGCCCCACCCCGGTGGCACAACGGTCCGTGGGGGTGGCGGGGTGATTTTGGGAAACACCCCACCCTCCGTCCCACCCTGGCGGCCCAACGGCCCACGGGGGTGGCAGTGTGATTCCAGGAATCACCTCGCCCTCCGTCCCACCCCAGCAACTCAATGACCCAAAGGGATGGCGGGGTGATTCCGAGAATCACCCTACCCTCCACCCCACCCCGGTAGCCCAATGACCTGCAGGGATGGCGTGGTGACTCTGGGAATCACCGCGCCCTCCACCCCACCTCGGTAGCCCAACGGCCTGTGGGGGTGGCAAGGTGATTTCAGTAATCACCCCGATCTTCGCCCCACCCCAGTGGCCCAATGGTCCATGGGGGTGGCGGGGTGATTCCAGCTATCACCCCGCCCTTCGGCACACCCCGGCGGCCCAACGACCTGCAAGGGTGGCAGGGATGATTCCAGGTATCACCCTATCCTCCGCCCCACCCCGGTGGTCCAATGGCCCATGGGGGTGGCGGGGTGATTCTAGCAATCACCTAGCCCTTTGCCCCACCCTGGCGGCCCAACGACCCACGGGGGTGGTGGGGTGATTTTAGGAATCACCCCCACCCTTCGCCCCACCATGATGACGCAACGACCCTCGAGGGTGGCGGGATGATTCCGGGAATTAGCACTGCCCTCTGCCCCACCCTAACTACCCAACGACCCACGGGGTGGCGAGGTGATTCCAGGAATCAGCCCGCCCTCAGCCCCACCTCGACAACCCAATGACCCGTGGGGGTGGCGGGGTCATTCTAGGAATCACCCCGCCCTCCGCCCCACCTTGGCGGCCCAACGACCCGTGGGGGTGGTGGGGTGATTCCGGGAATCACCCCACCCTCTGCCCCACCGCGGCGGCCCAACGGCCAATGAGGGCAGCGATATGATTCCAGGAATCACCTCACCCTCTGCCCCACCCCCGCGGCGCAACGACTCGCGGGGGTGGCAGGGTGATTCCAGGAATCACCCTGCCCTTCGCCCCAACCGGGCTACCAAACGACCTGTGGGGTGGCCCGGTGATTCCGAGATCCACCCCGCCCTCCACCCCACCCTGATGGCCCTACGACTCGTAGGTGTGGCGGGGTGTTTCTGGGAATCACCTCGCCCTCTGCCCCACCTTGGTGGCCCAACGGCCGACGAGGGTGGCGGTGTTAATCCGGGAATCACCCCGCCCTCTACCCCACCCCGATGACCCAACGACCTGCAAGGATGGCGGTTTGATTTCAAGAATCACCTTGCCCTCTACCCCACCCCAGCGGCCCAATGACCCGCGGGGGTGGCAAGGTGATTCCGAGAATCATCCCACCCTCTTCCCCACTCCGGTGGCCCAACAACTCGCGGGGGTGGCGGGGTGATTCTGAGAATCATCCAGCGATGCACCCCACCCCAGTGGCCCAACGGCCTGCGGTGGTGGCAGGGTTATTCCGGGAATCACCCCGCCCTCCGCCCCTCCCCGGTGGCCCAACAGCCCGCGGGGTTGGCGGGGTTATTCTGGGAATCATCCCGCCCTCCACCCCACCTCGGCAGCTTAATGGCCTGCGAGGGTGGTGGTGTGGTTCTAACAATCACCCCACCCTCTGCCCCACCCTGGCGGCCCAACGTCCCACGGGGGTGGCGGGATGATTCCGGGAATCGCCCCACCCTAGCGGCCTAACGACCCACGATGGTGGATGGGTGATTCCGGTAATCACCCTGCCGTCCGCACACCTCGGTAGCTCAATGGCCTGCTGGGGTGGTGGGGTGATTTCGGCAATCACCCTGCCCTCCGGCCCACCCCGGGAGCCCAATAGCCTGCAGGGGTGGCGGGGCGATTCCGAGAATTGCTCTGCAAGCCCCACGGGCCGTTGGGACTCCGAGGTTATTGTTATTGGAAAGCTTCAAGGGGAAAACAAATTCAAGGATGCAACTTACATGGTAAGACATTTAAAATGTATATTTGATTAATGTTAAAAATTCATTTATGTACAAGTTAATTCAACTTTTACTATTTCATGTTACAGGCAAAAGTCAAATCTTCTTAACCATGAAAACGAACTATTTATAAATGATTGTGAGTTCATCCATATTGATAGTTGGGCAAAATATGATAGCTATATATCTATGATTTTTAATTGGGTTGATGGAAAGAATCATAGCCAAACATTGACTTATGATGTTGTTGTGAGAAAACTAACATATGAAGACAAAGAAGCAAAATGAGAGATAGTTAATATTTATCAAAAACCATAGTTATTGGTTAACTATCTTATAGACATATGTTCAAATGAAGGAGATTGGGTTCTGGATTTATTTTCTGGCTCAGGTAAGTTTTATTATATGGAATTGAATTTCAATAAGTTATTTCTTAATTTATATGTCATTGTACTAATTTACTTCATTATTTCTTTTGTGCTTCATAATTAGGTACAACACCAGCATGTTGCCTTCAAAAAGGAAGAAATTGTATTTCCATTGAAAAGATCCAATACAGTGCAATTTTATTCAGCAAAGAATTAATGCTCTTCAATTTCTTCCAGATGCAATGCAAGAAATTGGGTTGAAGAAAGGGGACTTTAGTGAATCACGTGTGGCGAAAAAGGCAAAGGAACGCCAACCGCCAATACACGGAATGATTGGAAAGGCATACATTGGAAGATTCGCAGGCATCCAATATACATTAGAAGAGGAAAATGAGAAAAATGAAGCAGAAAATATTGTGGAAGAAGAGAATGATGAAAATCTAGATGATGAAGAGTTTGGATTGTGTGAAATTGTTGATTAAATTTAAGTTATGCTTGGAAATCAAGCTTATTTTTTGTAACTATTAATTAGTTATACTTGTAATGTTTTTACTTTGACATTTTATGATAAGAATAAACACTCAATTAAGGTTGTAATGTGTTCAATATTTGTATTATGTGATTTTCGCATTAATTTTTATGTTAGTCATTATTTTTTGAAAAAAATAGTGATTATTATTATTTTTTTTACATGAAATTCATAAAAAAAACTATTATTTAACCATTTTTAGTTAAAAGTTTCCTATAAAAATTGTGATTTTGACATGTCATTTCTAGCAAAAAATTACGAAAAATATCAGAACGTGTAGTTTTTTAGTTATATTTATGTTAAAAATGGTTATTTTTATGTCAATTGTTAAAAATGATTATTTTTTAGAGACAAATATTTCATGTGGATTAAAAAATTAATTAACGATGTATAAATATGTAGAATATCAAAATTCAAAATATCAACCTTCTTATTTAAATATGCAAAAGAATAAAAACCTCACTACAAAAATAAAAAATAAAAATAAAAACAAGAAAATACGAAGAAGAAGACCACTTCAAAAATTATTAAATTTAGAAAATAATTATTTATATTTCATACATTAGAAAATTTAAAGTCAAAAAATAGGTCTTTTAAAAAAAGGGCCTGATGCAGAATTACCACTTTTTTAAATCAACATGAAATTCACTACCATTCTAAAACGTAATGTACATAAAAAAATTTAGAGTGCCAAATGTTGGAAATAATATTGGGGAGTGGTGAATCAATGTTATCAAATCAAACACCTTTTCATTTTCATACTCAGATATATACGCTACTTCAGTTAAGGAAACCTGCGTATACACGCAACTGTGCCTAAAGCAACTAGCGTATATCAAATAAACTTATGATTCAGTTAATCCATTAAATTTTGATCTTTAATCAATGCATCAAAACTTTATTAACCATAATAACAGTAAACATGTGTAGTAAAACAGAACATATCATCACACACATGAACACAAGATATAAGGTGGAAACCCAATGTGGGTGAAAACCACCTGCTGCAATTCGTCTCTATCTTCTTTTAATAAGAAACTTCTTTTTACAATATTTCTATATTGGTGCAGTCTTCTACCAGTATGTGGGCTTCTACCTGCAGAAGGCTACAACCTTCTCTCGTTCTGTAGCTTCTTCTAGAAGGGAGATACAACCCCCTTAGCTCTTGTACTAACTGAAGTACTAGTACGTAGGTGCTGACCTACGAAAGACTACAACCTTCTCTTTTCTTCCAGGGACCACGTTTCATAAATTTTCAGACTAGATCCATTAATAACATGGATCAAACATCAAGTATATTTGCATCAACCAATCTTATTTTGCACCAACCAAAATTGAATTAAACAATCACTTCTCTGAATGTTGTAACCAGAATACAATAACAGTAACCAGAAACCAATCCTACTGCAGCAATAAAGAAAAGTAGCTAAAACATATTTTGTGAGGCGTACGCTACTTCAATATGTAGAACCTGCGTGCATATGCTGCTGTATTAGGGAAAAACTGCGTATACGTTGTTTTGTATTACTGAACCAGCGTGTATACACTCCTTTTCTATGCCAAACCTGCGTACAGATCTATAAAATATAATTTACCCTTTTCAATTATTCAGACATCAGTTATACCTAGATTATCAGATTTATAGATCAAGTCATGCGCCAAATATAACAGATCAAAATCACACAAAGATATTTCTATTCAAGCCTTAAGATCTTGACCCATCAATAGAACTTATCATTCTTCTAACGTTTAGGTTCCTCCTTGATTCAGATCCGGCTATGCACCATAACCTCAATGACCAGTATTCTAGATCTTGCTCTTCATAAGATATTCAGTCCTTGACTGCCTTTGCCTAATGATCTCCTTCCCCTTTTATAGTCTTAGGCCTTACTCAATACCATGGTCCAAAACCACTTCGAACTTATACTTGGGATCGAATACCTGGGTTCAACACTTCGGACGAGATACCATAGGTCCAAATACCAAGGACTAAATACCATGGACTAAAAACAAGTTTTCCCACATGTATGTGCTTTTCCTTGCATGATAGTGCGTGCATTCGCATACGCACCTTTTGATTGGCTATCCCACGTGTATACGCGACTTTGTTAAGTGGAACCTGCGTATATCTCTTTTTCCTTCATTCTAAGAGCTTGAACTGTGATCTGTTATCTGATTGAGTTTCCATCAAGGACAACATCTGTGTCATAGTTCCAAACCTGTGTCATAATTCCAACAATCTCCCCCTTTGGACTTGATGGCAACCCCAATTCACTCAAAGTCATTATGCCCCTTTGTCATCAAGGGAAAAGGGTTATGCTCCCCCTGAGTACATGCTGAAATCTTTGTTTTGCTGTGCTGTCCATGCTCCCCCTGACTATAGGCAAGGTCTGCAAAAAGATGTTATACAAGACAGAACATGACTCTATACATCATAAATGACCTTCCTATCACCAAAGACTCATACATACATCCATCTCCCAACGAAGTGTGGATGTACCAAAATTGACTTATCCACCCAACCAAGTGGGGATACATAATAGTTTACACATGATAAAACAAGAACATTACATCATCCATCCCAGACATAGTGGGGAAACCAACATAGGTCGTTACATGACCTTGATAAAAAAATAAATACATGACATAGATACTAAAATATCTAAGACAAGGCTATGATAGTCATCAACAACTATCATCAATAGCATCTGTCAATCATCATCCATACCAGCAACCATGATCTCCCTTTGCAACTCTTCCACCAAGATCTTCTAAGATAATGCCAACAATGCATTATTAGAAGTAAATGCTCTACCCTGAACCTGTGCGAGATGGTCTCTGTCAGACCCATATCAGACTCTTTTCATCCTGAATTTGTCCCACTGATATTCTTCAAATCAACATATACGCGATTGTATCCACAGAAAATGGCGTATGTACGTGGGTGATCCTCATGAAACTCGCGTACAACCACTTTTCTCTGAAACAAATAAGTTACAACAGCAAGATGATGCATCAACTACTCCCAGCTTCTATATGAGGTATTCAAATGTCTCCCTGGGTAGTGATTTGATGAATATATCAACAACCTTTTCCTTGGAGGGAACATACTCCAATTTGACCTTTTGTTCAAGCACTTGTTCCCAAAGAAAATGATATTTGATAGGTATGTGCTTGGTCTTTGAATGCATTACTGGATTCTTTGAAATACTGATTGCACTTGTATTATCACATAACATGGAGATGGGTGGAGTACATGTGATTTGAATGTCTTGCAATGTTTGCATCATCCAAAGGAGTTGTGTGTAGCAAGAAGCAGCAGCCACATATTCTGCTTCAACTGTAGATAATGCAATTGAACTTTCTTTCTTACTGAACCAAGATACTAATCTGGAACCCATAAAGAATGCACCACCACTAGTGCTTTTTCTGTCATCCACGCTTCCTGCCCAATCTGCATCTGTATATGCATGAATCATGAGATCTGCGTCTCTACGATACCATAAGACATAGTTTTGTGTTCCTTGAAGATATTTGAAAGTCCTCTTAACTGCCTGAAGGTGTGCTTCCTTTGGATTTTCCTGAAATCTACCAACTATTCCCACTACATGCATGATGTCTGGTCAGGTACCTGTTAGATAGAGCAGACTTCCAATCATGGATCTATAGGTTGGTTGATGTACTACTGCTGATTCATCATTTGTGCTAAGGCTGCATCCTGTTACCATAGGGGTACATACTAGTTTTGAATCTTCCATGCCATATTTCTTCATGATTTGCTTGAGGTACTTGGTTTGTGATAGAAAGATACCATATTTGTTTTGTTGGACTTGTAAGCCAAGGAAATATGTGAGCTCACCAAGCAAGGACATTTCAAATTCTTTCTGCATCACCAAGGCAAAGTTTTGACTCATGGCTTCTTCATTGCTACCAAAGATAATATCATCAACATACACAACAAGTATTAGCAATTTATAATTGTCAATTTTATATATAGATTGTTATCTGCTGATCCTTTTGAAAAACCTTCTTGATGGAGGTATTTGTCCAGATGATAATACCAAGCCCTTGGAGCCTGTTTAAGACCATAGAGAGCCTTTCTGAGTCTGCATACAAGTTTTGGATCATTTCCAAGGATGAGTCCATCTGGTTGCTCAATATACACTTCTTCTTCTAAGTCTCCATTTAGAAAGGCAGATTTCACATCGATTTGATATACTTTGAACTTTTGAAAGCTAGAAAGAGCAAGGAACATTCTTATGGCTTCAAGTCTAGCAACTGGTGTAAAAGCTTCTTCAAAATCTATACCTTCTTTTTGAGCATACCCTTTACAAACAAGTCTAGCTTTGTTTCTAATAACATCTCCATTTTCATTTAGCTTGTTTTTGAATATCCATTTGGTCCCTATGACATTCTTATCATTAGGTCTAGGAACCAATTCCCAAGTGTTATTCTTTTCAATCTATTCAAGTTCTTCATTCATGGCCTTGACCCAACATTCATCTTTGCATGCTTCACTTATACTTCGTGGTTCGACAAAGGAGAGAAATGCTAGATATCTTGAAGCTTCTGTAATAATTCTTCTTGTTTGAACACCTGCGTCTTTCTACCCCAAAATTTGAGTCTCTGGATGATTCTTCTGTACATACCTGGATGAAGTCTTTTCTTATACCCTTATTTTTTCTTCTGGTGCCTCATAGGTTTCTTCTTCATCATTAGTCTGATTTGAAGTTGAAGGATAGTCCTCTTCATCTTCAAAATCTTTGGTTTTTATTTGCTTTGGATTGTCGCCTACTTCATTAACCACCACATCAATACTTTCAACAAATTTTCCAAGTCTTTTATTGCAGCACTTATATCCTTTACTTCGGGAAGAGTAACCAAGGAGAATGCCTTCATCTGCTCTAGGTTCAAACTTGCCAAGATTTTCGTCAGTCCTTTTGATGTAACATTTACTTCCAAAAACTTTGAAGTATTTTACCATAGGAGTCTTACCATACCAAAGTTCATGAGGAGTTTGAGTGTTGTTTACACGGACGTTTGTTTTGTTGAGAATAGTAACGACAGCAAATTCAGCTTCACCCCAGAAGGTTGCAGGAGTTCCAGACTCATCAAGCATAGCACAAGCCATTTGTTGAACCATTCTGTTCATCCTTTCCACAACTCCATTTTGCTGAGGAATCCTTGCAGTAGATAATTCCCTTCTTATTCCATGTTCTTCACAAAAGTAAAAAAATTCATCCGAGGTAAATTCCCCTCCTCGATCAGACCTGAGGCATTTGATTATATGATCTGATTCATTTTCTACCAAGGCTTTGATTGCTTTGATTTTTTCAAAAGCTTCGTCTTTATGCTTTAGAAGTCCTATCCAACACATTCTGGAAAAGTTGTCAATGAACAAATAAAGTATTCTTCTCCTCGAGGTTACTTTTTCCTTGATGGACCACATAAATGAGTATGGACAAGTTCAAGTGGCTTAGTAGCTAATCCGTCCTTCTCAAGGAAATGAATTTTGGTTTTCTTACCAAACTGACATGATTTGCATATTGTATTGTCTATAATTATGATGTCAGGGAGATCATGAACCGCCTGATATTTGCATGCTTTCCTTATCAGAGGGGAGATTAGATGCCCCAATCTTCTGTGCCATAGCCAATGCTCATCATTTTTTCTTAGATAGCATTGTTGTTGTCCTCCCTTGAGTATGTATACATTATTTGGAGTTCTTATGCCTTTGATCACTGTTTCTCCTGTATCAAGCTCACGAACAATACATCCATTTGATCGAAATATTACCTCATTTCTTTGATCACACATTTGACTAACACTCAATAGATTATGCTTTAAGCCATCAACATACATAACATTTCCATCTTTGACCTTTTCTTCAAAAGAATAGAACCTTTACCTTTTATGCGAGCAGGGGTGTCATTTCCAAATGAGACCTTCCTTTCCTTTTCTAAGGCACTATATGATTGAAGTTTTTCTTTATCGCCTGTCATATGTTTCGAACATCGACTGTCGATGTACCACTGATTTTCTTATCCCATCGCATATAAGGCTATACCACATCTTTCTGGTTGTGGTTCTTTCTTTCTCCATGTTTTGGGACCCAGTGAAGCTTGCTCCTTCTGAGATGTTTGCCGAAACTTACTCCTGCCTTCTGAATCTTCATGACCGAAGTTGTTACAAATAGAGCATTCTATTTTATTTTCAAGAGAAGAAAATTGATTGTAGGTCCTTTTCATGATCTCAGTCACACTCCTTTGATTTCATGCTTTTCTAGTCATGATGGTCTTATAGGCAACACATTGAGCAACTTTGTGTCCAAATTTATGACAAGAGAAACATTGGCCATTAAAGAAATTCCTGCGATTATCAAATCTACCGACCAGGTGATTGTAGTTTCCATTGACATTCATTCTTGAGGTAAATTTAGAATGATTTACCTGCAATTGGTTATAGATTTTGTTCATTCTTGAAGTAGATTGACCCTGATTTACCTGGTGATTTGCTTTAAGCCTTTGCTGATGATTGTCGACCTGTTCACTTCTCCTTGCTGCATCAAGATAACTTTTGGAGGTGGATGGCTTCTGTGCTTGAGATGCTTATTCAGTATATCCAAGACCTATCTTGATTAGAGGAGAACGCTGCACTTTGATAATCTCATCTAAAGTTTCAGATCCTTTAGAAAATCTAAGATTAAGAGCTTTTTTTTTCTCAATATCTTTTCTAAGTCCCACAATTTCGCATTCTAACTTTTCATTGTGTTTTTCCCTTTCAGCAAGTTGGAATGTCCGAGTATCTATGATCATACTTTTTTCTTCTAAACAAATTTTAAGTTGTAGAAATTTCTTCATAGAGATCATATTCATCTATAGCATCCAAGAAATCATCATCTTCAAAAGCCATCAAATTCTATAATCATTACCATGTTCATCTTCATCACTATTTGAAAGTCCATCGCTGTCTTCATGTGTATAATAGCTCTTCCCACTTACATTCTGTTTTCTGTTCCATTTAACTGGTTCCTTACCTTTATCAAGCTTATATTTATGAGGACATTTGGCTGCATAGTCACCAACTCTCCAAGTAGATACTTATTCTCAGCTCTATAGAAAATAGCTTTTCTATCATACAAGTAAGGACTTCCTAAAACAATTCCACATATATCCAAAAGGAATTATGTCTAAATCAACCTCATCTACAAATGTTGACCCAAAAGAAAACTTGAGTTTGCACTGTCTAGTCACTTGTAGTTGTGCTTTGTCATTCAACCATCCTAATGGGTATGATTTCTTGTGAGCTGTAGTTGACAATCCAAATTTATTTACAATTTCTTCAAAAATTAAATTTCCTTATGATCCACTATCAAACAAAGTGTCAATCTTTTGATGTTTGGAAATAACTCGAATATGGAAAAGCTCATGTCTTTTTCTCTCATTTTCTTCATCAATAATAGATTGTGCAGAATTAGTAGTAGATGCTTCAGAATTCTTACCTTTTGTACTTGTGGCTGCAATGGTTGTTTCATCTCTCAAGTCTGACCCCAAATCTTTCTAAATAGCTGCAGTAGTCTTCTTCTTCTTGCCCTCGAACATCTTAGGTCTCAGCTCTGGATGCAGAATCCAACAATGCTCATCATCATGCCCATCCTTTTTACAGTGAGTGCATGAAGCCTTGCTTTTCTATGCAGTGTTAGCCTTCCTTGGTTTCCACTTCTTCTTTCTTTTATCCTTGCTCTTACTTGCAGTGGGTTGGGATGGTTCCCCAACTTCTATATTTCCATTCTATCGTCTAGCTTCTAGATGAGTAGCTTGTACAAATACCTCATCTATACCAGTGGGATTGAACATGAGGATGGTATGCCTCATGTAGCTATGTAGACGACCAATGTACTTCAACAGAGTCTCTAGTGAGTCTAATGAGATTCCTAGAATCAATGCTCTCTTCCTAAATTCTTGAGTGTACCCTTGCACACTTTTCCCTTTCAACTACCAAAGAGTTTGCCAACTCATCATGGCTTGTTGCATGTAGGCCAATGGATAGAGCTACTTTTTGATTGCAGAAACAAATTCGCTCCAGATAGAGATAGTCTTACCATGTCTTTTCAGGTCAGCGTGGGCTCTACCTTCCCACTAAACCAAGGCAGTGCCTCCTAGGTGTAGGCTTGCCAGCTGAATCTTTCTCTTGTCTGAGTCGATGTTCTGTACTCTGCAATAAACATCAATTTGTCTAATCTAGTTGTCCAACTTTTCTGCATTTAGCTCTCCATCATATATAGGAAAATCGAATTTAACATCTAGCTTGATCAAAGATGCTTTCTTGTTATGTACAGGCCTATTAGGAGGTGTGAGAAAGATTTCCTCCTTCCCCTTTCCTTTTGAGTGGTCATGGAAATGTGATTCATCTTCTCCTTTGTCTTGTTTAGAGCCTGATGAATCTTCATCCTTGTGTTTTCTAAAGTCCTCATACATTTCTTCTAACATGGACTTGATGGCTAGGAAACTTTCTATGAATTGAGGGTCTATACCCATAGGACCTTCCTTTGACATTGTCTTCTGACGATAGACTCTCCCAATTTCAGGATTAGTTTCGACCAACTCTCTTTCTCCTAATTTGAGCTTTGATCTAGTGAGCATTCACAACTAAACCAACATAAGCTTGTCTAACCTTAACAACATAAAGCTCTGATACCACTTGATTTGAAAATCACCCTTGAGTGACCTCAATTAGTAAATGAATGAAGGTATTACAGGCTCATGTGTCGGTGTGTGTCTATGTTATTTTAGGCAACGGATCGATCATATTGGAAAATACACAGGCACTGGAAAATAGAAAACAACAGAGAAACACAGTAAGAAAATACAAGAACACAACAATTAATAAGGAGTTCACCCTATCCTCCAGGGCTACATCTCTGGTCCAGCTTTCATTGGTGGCCTTCCTTTATTGTGTCTTTAAAGTAGAGAATTACAATGAAGGATCTCAATATGAGTCTCCTGAAACAGAATTTGCTTGGCAGGGTGGTTCTTGGGTTTAGATATGAGAATGCACAATACATTTGTATTGGGCTTGTAAATGGAAAAAACAATTAGTTACAACACACTTATGATGCATTTCTTGGGCTTACACTTTGCATGTCTTTTACTACAAGCACTATTTGATCTTATATAACCCTTCTCCAGATACTGATACCATGATTATGTGCGCTTTGAATGCAACCAATCTTTGTTTTCCCAGCACATTGTTCAAATGGTTTCAACATTGCCTATCGTACAACACATTATATATATAATAATAGATGTATACATTTAAAAGCTTTGTCAATTCTCCTTCATCGTGACATTAATCACATCTCTCACATTCATTATGATTCCACGTATTATGACACAATTTTGATACGTATCTATCAATAGGTATAATGATCAGTGCAATGTTGCTATACAACCATATTATATGCTTTGCTTGTGTTCCCTTTTCCTTCAAGTGCAACATATATCATAATATTCATGTAATCACACATGCATTGTTGGTTTATGGAATCTAATGTGATATTTGTTAGATTTTGTAATATGACGTTTCCATCTCCTTGGGACAGTGTACAACTGTCACTTTGATTCCAACACTATACAAATATATATCCTTTTCTTTTACTCCAATTTATTTCTTGTTAATGCACATTAGGATAATCAATAATGCTACTTTTGAAATGGTTCTCACGCAACATTTGTCATGAGATGATTGCAAGGTATTAATATGATCTTCACTTTTGAGGTTAAATAATATGATGGTGTATTTTGTCCCCACAACTTAATGTATCCTTTTATTGCACCAAGGCTAATTCTCTTTCTAACGCAGCGTGTGGCATGGTCTTTAATCACATGTTATGTATTTTTTACCACAGAGCCACCAATGAGTACACTGGCTCCTCTGGTTTTATCAATGTGTTAAGCTCTTACACTTTGTTAAACACATTAGGGTATATAATAACATGCCTCTGGAACTTTGAATTATTCAATGTAACTTCTAAGATATATTTCCTTTTAATGTATCCTTTGAGTGGGTATTCAATGGAATATATATTGTATTATTCTTTTAACATGGAATTTTAATATCTTTCCATTCAATAGGTTATTATCAACGTGGCCTATCCATTATATGCCATCCTATAGTGCAGTTAGTAAGTGCCTAAACGCACTTGATATGAATTCAACACCTATGTATTTTACATATATTATCTCCCTCATGCATTTTCCTGCATTGTTCACTGTTGTCTTTACAATATTTATAAGGATTGGTGCATTGATTAGTGCATCAATAAAACCTTTGAATGCATCATTATATGTGTGACCCTTCACAATGATTTCATACCCTATGGTCTTCCAAAATCCCATTAGATGATATAGTGAAGAGTTTTCATACATAACACAATATAACATAGATTAGTCAAATTGTGCTACACATAATAATGTTTTATTATTTAGACACTAAAGCGTAGGATGAATATTAATGATCAAGAAATCACACATAATCTTCAAGAGATATCCTAATAGTGTAGGTTTTAACCCTATACAGAAATTACTTGCAAACGAATTCTTAAAAAACAGAAACTATACAATGGTGAGAGCATATCACATAAAATAGATATACACAGAGATTTTCCCCTAGATCTCAAAACCAAGACTACCAGATTGATTTTTCATTATATTCCTTTCAATGTTACAAAACATATATATACATCCCGAAGCATCCATAAACCCCAATCCATAAACCCTTGATTAGAACATAATTGTAGTCCCCTTGACCAAACCTACAAAATAACATGGGAAAAAAACCATCATACCGAAATCCATGCACGAAACCATAGGTAGGTCCACCCACCTAATATAGGGCCCAAATTACTGCCCCCTTGCAAACCCCCTGACAGGGAGGTTGGCTCTGGAAATAATATAACACACCCAAAAAATAAAGATCTAAAATACAAATGTTCCTAATGCCCTTTTGAAATAATGATATGCCATGCACTTAATGGAGTTTTGAAAATTCCATCTTGAATGTATTGGTAAAGCCTTATCCTCAATCGATTTAACCTTCAGGCACATACATTGACTTGATGACTATAGTGCCATGATGTAGAATGTGATGTCTTAACATGATAATTCCATTGAAAATTTTAAGAAAGTCTCATGAAAACTAAAATCAAAAGATGCACCTCAGAGGATGATGATTGGGTGATAAATATCGATAGTCACGATAATCTAAGGTTTTGAAGATGCACGAGAAAAGTTGTATACGTTGTTTTGTATTACTAAACCAACGTGTATACGCTCCTTTTCTATGTTGAACCTGCGTACAGATCTATAAAATATAATTTATCCTTTTTAATTATTTATACATCAGTTATACCCGGATTATCAGATTTGTAGATCAATTCATGCACCAAATATAACAGATCAAAATCACACAAAATACTTCTATTCAAGCCTTAGGATCTTGACCCATCAATATAACTTATCCTTCTTCTAGCGCTCAGGTTCCTCCTTGATTCAGATCCGGCTATGCACCATAACCTCAATGACCAATATTCTAGATCTTTCTCTTCATAAGATATTCAATCCTTGAGTGCCTTTTCCTAATGATCTCCTTCCCCTTTTATAGTCTTAGACCTTACTCAATACCATGGTAAAAAACCACTTAGAACCAATACTTGGGACCCAATACCTGGGTTCAACACTTCGGACGAGATACCATGGTCCAAAACCATAGGTCGAACTACCAAGGACTAAATACCATGGACTAAAAACAAGTTTTCCCACATGTACGCACTTTTCCTTGCATGAAAGTGCGTGCATATGCATATGCACCTTTTGATTGGCTATCCCACATGTATACGCGACTTTCTTAAGTGGAACCTGGGTATATCTCTTTTTCCTTCATTCTGAGAGCCTGAACTGTGATCTGTTATCTGAGTGATTTGCCATGAAGGACAACACCTGTGTCATAGTGCCAAACCTGTGTCATAATGCGAACACCAAAAGCTATGCTCTAAAAAAAACATGTGTGTTCTGCATCACCCCTTTCCAAAATCGGGTCACTTTTTTGCTATCTCTACAAAACGGGTAATAGTATCAGTTCCCATTTCAAATTTTACATTGTTTTTTATAGCTTGTTTTTCAGTCATTTAAATTCATGCTTTTAAGTTCATGCAAAACACTAAATTTCAGCAAGTTACATGAATTGACAATCACATGCTCATGGATAAACTCTCTATGGATAAGCAAACCAAAGCAAAGAAAATTTTATATCTGGAAATGATACTAGCACAACATTAACAAGTAACCAATTTTAGATCAAGTTGGTATCAGAGCACAAGGTTTCTTTCTTGATTTTCTTGAAGGGTTTAATAGTTACAAGTGTGGCTATGATTACAAGGTTGAAGTTGTAGAGAGGAGAAGGGAAGCTACGGATAGCTAGTCTTGAGATTAGGACAAGAAGGAAGAAGGCTAAGAAAGCATCATATTCACCCAAAGTACCACTCAAGGCAGCACCTGAATCACCTCAATTTCCATCTCCATCAGTTGAGATAGAAGAGGCACATATTGCACAAGAGGCTGAAGTGATTGAAGAGGTACAATCAGTACAAATTTCTGAGCCTGAATCCATAGCCATTATGTGTGGAGAAAGATAGCATGAAGGTCCATCTTCAAAAGAGGAATACTTCAAGAAAGATTTATATACTTTGACTAACATGGTTAAAGTCCTCTATGAAGAGAGGAACACCAAAATGGTTGGGGAGAGTTCTAAACCTCCACATGGAGAAGGAAGCTTAGAGAACAAAAAAGATGAGAAGAAGGATTCCAAAGGGAATGGTGGAAAGCCACCTCCATCTCCACCATCCTCATCATCTTCCTCATCATCTTCACCGTCTCACACATCATCATCTTCCACTACCAGCACTGCCCATACTCACTCCAAAACCCTAAAAGGAAAAACTCCATTACTGAAATTGGACATAAACTTCAAACTTCCCATGTACAATGGAGAAGTGAATGCCAAAAAATTAGACAATTGGATTCAATAGTTGGAGGTATACTGTAAAATTTAGAACCTTCAAAAAGATGACATAAAGATCCAGTTGGCTTCACTGAGGCTAGAAGGAGCTGCACTAGTATGGTGGGAGGCAAAGACACAAGAGGAAATGTGAATCCATGGTAAGATTTCCATTTCTTGGGTTGAATTCATTTCTTCCATTAAAAGAAAGTTTTAACCTCTAGCCTATATGCAAAAATCCATTATGAGTTGGCAAAATTTTAGGCAACTGAAAGGCCAAACTGTCCAAGACTATGCTCAGGAGTTTAGGAAGAGGGCTTTATTGTTGGGATTAAACTTGAATTCACAAGATACACTCTTGAAATATATTGGAGGTTTACATTCCTATTTGCAGCATACTGTCCTTACGTTTAACCCAAGAAACTTAGATGAAGTATGTGTGCAAGCCATGGATCTTGAGGCAAGGGGAAAAAACATAGAGGAGAAAGGTGACAGTGAGGGTAAGGTAAAAGAGAAGGGAGGAAAATTGAAGGGAAGAAAGAATGCAAGTATAAAAAAAGAGAAGGAAAAACTCACATGGAAAAACTATTCAAAGATTGACCATGATGAAGACCATTGTTGGCAACTTCATCCTGAATTAAAACTAGATAGATTGAAAGCCAAAGAGAAGAGGACAAACCCCGGATGCGGGTGTTAGATGAGCCATTAATGTGCACCAGCCACCAGACAAGCAGGTGGCTAATCCTTATGGAAACTTGCACCTTCCCCTGTGGGAAATTAAGGCAGGTCTTGGCTCCTCGGCCGGTGCCATTAACCAATTGGGAAAACCGAGAAATTTTCTACAATTTCATAAATATGGCACGAAGCCCCCTGCATTCACCCATTCGGCCTCTTAGCTGCTCTTGGCACCCCTCTGTAGCAGAGCTGAGCCTTCGCACTGCTACGGGAAGACGTTGTAGACTCCTCTGCTGCGTCGACCTGGGCAATGGTCATCATTTTTCTCAGTCCTTTCTCTGCAATCTGCATTTTGAGGTCTCAGCCCCTCTCTCTGGCCAATATTTGAATTCCCATATTCCTCTCAACATTCCCTCCGTCGTTATTGCCCTGCCTCCTGACCCTACAATTCATCGCTCGCTGCAGCTTTCTAGTCGGAGAATCATGCAAAAACACCATAGAATGAGGTGCAGGCGAGATGGTAGTCAGGGTGGTGCCACTCGCCCTTCGTCTCTGCCCCCTTCTGTCTCCACCTCCCCATCCACCTCCCCACCCCCAAGCCCTTCCACTTCTCGCTTCCTTGGCAGATACTCGGACACCCATAGCGGCCGAGGTAGAATGGGCACCAGCGAGGTTCGGCGTTCAGGTGGAATCGCCCAATACACCACTTCCACTACTTCTTCCCAGCAAGCACAATTCTGGTTTTGATGCTCCATGGATAGGCTGGTCATCATTGCCACCATCATGTTGGATTTCAGAGAGGTAACTGACTCATGCCCCGAACCAGACCTCAGCGCGGAAATGAACCAGGCTCCTCCACTGCTCGACAACTTTCAGGGGGAGCCAAGCTCCAGCCACCCGTCGAGAGACATGGACCATCCATCCAGTGGCCAACAATAGACTCTGGGAGATGACACCACCCGTAAAGAGAAAGTTATTCAAGTGGAGGACACTGCAGGTGGCCGGCAATCAGCGGAAACTAGTTCAGAAGAATATGGCTGGTGTCCGATTGTGGAGGAGAAGCCACAAACATAAGCCACCTAGTTGTTGCATGCCAGGTCACGTGTCGGGTCCTGAGTATGGTTTTGTTAATTTTCAATTTACTATGGTCAATTTTGAGTCTCGCATCCAGCTCAGGTTCCAAGTTTTGGCTCTCATGCGCTGTTTTACTCTGGTGAATTTTGAACTATACTATGGGTATTACTATGGCTATCTGACTGAATTTTACAGTCTTTGGGTTAAAAATTTTGAATTGTGGAACTCTAGGCCCTGCGTGGGTAAAATGAACTTTTCTTGTTTCGTTCTCGGACTGGTTTCCCCAACTAGGGCAGTCGCGATGTCAAAGCTTGCTGTTTAAAATGGTCATATAGCTAACCTAGTACCGTAGAGGCCGATGCCTCTTTGTACATATGTTTTTATTAATAGATCAGTTTTACATAGAAAAAAAAAAGAGAAGAGGACAAAGAATCTTGGAAAATAAGGCATGGGTTTCACAAATGTTCATTGCTGGTTTCCAAAAGGCACATTACAATGACGAGGAAACTTGGGCAAGAGTCAACTCAAGTACAAGGCAAAAGCAGCTAAAAATCGCCATAGAGACAAAGTGAAAGGTGAGAAAGATTCCAATTTTCCTTTGATTATTGACCAAGGTAGGAACAAGATGTTTTTTCAAAATTATATTTCTCTTCTGTAAATTCAGAAATATTGCAGCGTGACGGTGTCAAAGATAGCAATAGATGGTCGTCGGAATCAAGGAAAATTTTGGTTTTTTATGAAAAGTTCCAAATGATGAAATTAGGAAAATTTCAATGGATAAAGACTGGAAGGATGAGAGAAAAATCCCCTCATCAACATAATCGGTGATCAAGAGATATTTTGGGGTCCAAAAGGCTTCTAGTGGGGAGGAATGATCAGGGATCAGTGTTTTAGCTAAAAAAATGAAAGTGCTCAGAATTTCTTCAGACCTAAATGATTGAATATATTTCGTCTTCAGGATTCCAATGCTATGAATGGTTTGAAAAACTGACATCGTATGCAAAATTTAGAGCTTCTGAAAGTTTGGTACAAAAAAAGCCTCGTCAGGCCAACCCCCACCCCATGTGACCTAGCGCCCAAACCAGGAGCGAGGGGCCAACTGTTAAGTGAGATTAGTATGCCACTAATCAGTTTAGCATTAAATTAATTCATGATTAAGTTGGCAAAGATTTTGGAGGAGCCACAAAGTCTGGAACTGCCACCAAACTTGGTGGACTTAACTAGTTGTTCTCCAGATTTAGCGGAGTTTTTGTAGGAAAAATTGTTTGACCCATATCTTACTCAATTCTCAGCCACATTTCGAACATGAATAGTCATGTTTGGCTCATTGGAATGCTAGGAACTCATTGGATTCGGTTGCAGAGGTAGAAGATGCCATCTACAGGTGTTTATGGTCACTTGAAGATTTTTGATGCCTAGGGCCACCAGGTGTTGGAGGCTATTCCTAGAGAAGATGGTAACCAAATTGAGTAAACAAATAGTCATTTATGATATATTTGAATGTTTTAAACTCATTGGAGTAGGTTTTAGAGGCAGAATAGGTCATCTACAGGTGTTTTTGGTCACTTGAAGATTTTTGAAGCTCAAGGCCACCAGGTGTTGGAGGTCATTCCCAGAGTAGCTGGTAACCAAATTGAGTAAACAAATAGTGATTTTTGATATATTTTAATGTTTTAAATCATTGGAACAGATTCCAAGAGTATTGGATGCATGTAACAATAATTTGAGCACTCTTTAATCTAATACAAAGGCCCACATTATGAAGCTGGACCAAGGAGATGTAGCCCAGGAGGGATGGAATCCTTCAAAAAAAAATTTGTATTGAGATTTGTTATTTGTGCTTGCTGTCTTTTTATATGTTGTTTTTCAGCCATTTAAATTCATGCTTTTAAGTTCATTCACCAAGTTAGATGAATTGACAATCACATGCTCATGGATAAACTCTCTATGGATAAGCAAACCAAAGCAAAGAAAATTTTATATCTAGAAATGATACTAGCACAACATTAACTAGCAATCCATTTTAGATCAAACCATGTGACCAAAAGATATGACCATGCCATTAATATTTGTGCCATGGTCCATATGGACATTCCATATGACTGGTTCCTTAAGGGTCCTTAGTCATTTGCATGATGACATCAACATGAAATGATCATGTCACCTTGAAACCTTTGACAGGTGCCACGTGTTACCGGTATTTGATATTTTCACCAATCAAAAGTTTCCAAATGTGCCTACCACGCGGCAGTGCCATGTACTACCACATCACCATGTTAACATCACTTGTTGATGTCATCTGGTGATTGTACAAGGAGGCCACATCACCCAAATATATGTTGCCATGTTTCACTCATGTTGATTATGTCATTTGCATCATCTCATTTGGCCTATAATGATGCATGGAATTTCATCCCTTGATTAGACATTGTGCTCTGGCTAATTGGTGTGCATGTTTCCATGTCTGTCATTCGATTTGTGAAAGATGCACACTCTTTAACATTATTAAAGGTCATACAAGTTTTGTCAAGATTTGTCATTGACATGACCAATGTACCATGGATGCATCCAAAATTTGTGCACCTTTTAACATATTAATATTTTTGGGTGTTTTCCCTATAATTTTGAGCCTCCAATAATGTTTATTTTCAAATGACCAGAACTTCTCGTCTAGGAGGAGTTTTTCAAAGTGAGATATACTATTGGAAAGGTCTTAATGAGATCTATGTAATCATGTTATATATAGATCGTTAATGAATCATAACCTTGTCAAACACTAAATAAAATGCAAGCTTCCTTTCAGTTAACCTTATGGGGGTATGTAAAATAACTACTTGATACATTACTTGCTTTGACCCATGAATGATACTATTGTTGTCTAAACAATTCCCTTTGACATAATTGACACTCGTTTCCATCAATGACAACACTATATGCAACAATAATAGAAATTCAAAGATCCACAAAGATAAATTAATAAATCAAAAAATACCTCATCCCCCATAAGGAGAAAGTCATCAAAGAGTAAGTAGTTCATATCCTAAAAAAAAAATACTCCCAAGTACCAAAATATTTTCAATGGTTATTGTTATTCATGTACAAATTTTGCACACAAGGCATTTGATTATAGACCATATCTTGGAAATAATCATATAATAAATAAAAGAAATAAATCTTATTAGTCAAACAAACAATAGATTTGTAAATCCACATAGGAATAATCTTAGGGACAACAATCCATTTGTTCCTATATTCGATTATATTGAATGCTATAGTTGTTATAAATATGTGCATAAAGTAACTAAGTGTAGAACTAGAAAATTTAAATCAGTGCCTTAGATCAAGCAAGCTGAAGAGGAACCCAAAATATTGAAGAAGAAAGAGGAATAAAATATTGAAGAATATGGCATTGCCTTATTCCCAAAACCAAGGTAGCCACTGGTATGTGGATAGTGGATGTCATAACCATATGATTGGTGATAGGATAAAATTCATGTCATTAAGAGAAGATAAGGCAAGAAGTGTTACTTTTGGAAATGATGCTCTAGGAAAATCATGGGCAAAGGCACACTAAGCTTGGATAATGGAAAATGGAAGGCTCGGAACGTTGTTTTTGTGGATGGACTCAAGAAAAAATTGTTGAGTGAGATTCAAATGTTTGACTAGGAGTATGATGCCACTTTTCACTCCAAAGGATGTTAAAGAAACATTGCAGACATAAGGAAAGTAGTTGTAAGAGCTATAAGAACATAAAGTAATGTATACATATTGAATGAAGAAAATGAGGAATGTTTTATGGGGAAGATTGATGAGAGATAGTTATGACACAGAAGGTTGGGAAACTTGGATTATGATCATATTGTAGAGATCAACAAAGTAGAATTTGTGAGGGACTTGCCAAAAATATCAAAGCCAAGTAATACAATTTGTAAAACATGCCAAATTGGAAAGAAAGTTTGACTAACTTTCAAGACAAAAAAAACTCATCTACCAAGCCCATACAACTAGTTCATACAAAATTATGTGGGCCCTCAAGAAATGATACCCTAAGTAGCGAGAAATATTTATGCTATTCATTGATGATTATAGCAGGATTATGTGGGTCACATTTTTAAGGGAGAAGTCTAAAGCATTGAAAATTTCACAATTTTCAAAGCCATGGTTGAAAACCAAATTGATTGCAAACTGAAATGTCTAAGGTCAAAGAGGGGTTGAGAGTTTACTTCAAATGAGTTTGATAAATTTTTTGAACAACATGACACAAGAAGTGAATTCACGATTAGAAATACTCCACAACAAAATGGTGTGACTGAGAGGCAAAATAGACTAGTAAAAGAAATGGATATAGCTATGTTGGATGAAATAAATATGCCAAATACTTTTTGGGTTGAAGTTGTTCATACAACAGTCCACATTTTTAAAAAATACCATATTAGGCAAAAAATTGATAAGGCTCCCTATGAATTGTGGAATGGAAAATCATCCTCAATAAATCACTTCAAAGTCTTTGGTAGCAAGTACTACATCAAGAACAATGATTATAATTTTTGTAATTTCAATGCAAAAGCGAATGAAGGGATATGTTTAGGATATTCAACTAAGAGAAAAGGATATAGATGTTACAGTAAAATATTATGCAAAATAGTTGACCTCATTGATGTGAAAGTAGATGAGGAGTTATCTCACAAAACCAAGCAACCAAGATGTTTTAGTCCACTTGATTAGATCAGAAGAGAAGATGAAACAATATAGCTTGAAGAATCAAGAGACAAAAAAGAAGAAGACGTAGAGTGATCTCACCCCAAAACCACCTAAAGGTATGTTCAAAATCATCATCCCACAAAATCGTTGTTGGTAATATGAAAACAAGAGTACAAACTCAAAGAATATTAATAAATAACTCCAGTAAAGCTCATATTGCTATGTTGTCCATGATTAATCGAAAATATCTTTCTAAGGCAACCCAAGATTAACTTTGGATAAAATCCATGAATGAGGAGTTATACTAGATCGAGAATAATCAAACTCGGGAGTTAGTTCCAATATCATTAAACAAAAATTTTATTGGCAAAAAGTGGGTCTTTAGGAAAAATTAAATGAGGATGGACATGTTGAGAGAAATAAGGCCATATAATTAGTAAGTAAAGACTATGCTCAAGTTGAAAGAATATATTTTGATGAAAATTTTTCTGTTGTAGCAATATTAGAGACAAATAGAATGTTTCTGGCATTTTCTTATCACAAAAAGTTCAAAGTTTATCAGATGGATGTACAACTTGAAGAAGGGGTATATATAGAATATCCTAAAGGTTTTCAATTTTCAGACAATCTTGAGGTAGTGTGTAAGCTCAAAAAGGAATTGTATGGACTAAAGTAAGCACCCAAGGGATGGCATTGAAAATTAGGCAAACACCTACAACAATGAGGCTTCAAAAGAGCAGAAATTGACAATAATTTGTATTTAAAATATGAAAATTATAATCTTTTAGTTATTTTTGTGTGTGTTGATGATATCATTTTTGGTAGTGATACAAATTTACTTAGCCAACAATTTGTTGTTGATACCAAAGTTGAATTTAAGTTGTCTATGCTTGGGGAACTCTCATTTTTCCTTTATTTGTAGATTACTCAATCAATGAAAGGTATATTCATTTCTCAAAGAAAATATCTCAAGTAATTGTTGAAGAAATTTGTGGTGGAATAATGTTCTCTTATCAGTACGCTTGTGTTCATTGGATGCAAACTAAGAAAAGATGATGTCACTAGAGGTAAATCAAAACAATGTATAAATCAATAACTAGTAGCCTTTTGTACCTATAGCCTCAAGATCAGACATTATGCAAGTTGTTGGTGTAGTTGAAAGATATCAACGTACCCCAAACAAGGTAATCTCTTAGTTGCAAAGAGTATTTTAAAGTATTTAAGAGCCACAATGGACTATGGTCTATACACATATGTTGATTGCGATGCAACTATAGATGATAGGAAAATCACAAGTAGTGGTGTTTTCTTCTTAGGGAATTGTTTGGTGGTGTGGCTAAAAAAAACAAATGTCTATATCACTTTCTACCACTGAAGCCAACTACATACCAACTACAACAAGTTGCACTCAGATTCTATGGATGAAACCAACATTAGAAGACATGCATGTAACATATGATGAACCCATTCCCATTATATGTGGCAACGCAAGTGTTATCAATATATCCAAGCATCATATTCTTCACTGAAAGACCAAGCATATTCCCATTAAGTATCACTTTCTTAGAGAATAAGTGGCTGATCAAATTGTGAAGTGGGAGTATATATCCACAAAAGAACAATTTGTTGATAATTTCACCAAGCCTCTTGCCTAAGAGCCTTTTTAATATTTAAGGAAAATTTTGGGAGTGATTTCTTACTGATCTCTTCACTAGAAAATAAGTCGGTCATCCAAATATGTCATAAGGATGGTTATATGATTTGAAAGAAGAAAAGAGGCCAAGTTTTAAGATCACTAGGAGTAGCATAATTTTAGAGCTGGTACATTGAACTATGAAATATAAATTTTACATGTTCCTAAGCCTATATATGTTTTTATTCAGTTTGTATCACTTGATTTTTACATTGCAGTAACAAGCATGTGAAATAGAAGCTTCAAATAAATTGTCTATTATATCCATGGTTATACCTCAAGCTCTTTAAGGGGAGCATCATAACATGGGGAATAACTAAATCCCTTTGTCGTTGATGTTAAAGGGAGAGAGTGATCAACCATTGGCTCTTCAAAAGTAAAGGGTGAGAGTGACTAGACAATGGTAAACATTGATAGCTTCTTCAGCCTAACAACAGGACGTGTTAAAGGGTGGTGTTGTTTCCGTAAATGACCAACAATGTCAGGATGTGTTTTCATTATTTCCAAAGGGGGATATTGTTGAGTATGTTGGAAGTTGTTGGCAGTAGTTGTCAATGATGTTAAGTCTAGTCATTGATATCAATTGATTTCAAATTTAGGGGGAATTTGTTGAGTAGGCATGCATGATGCATATCCTATTATTGATGTCTTGGTTGTTTCTGTTAAGTTAATGATGACTAGGTTGTTTTTAATCTATATTTGAAGCATTTTGTATGCAAGGAACTTTCTTAAAAGCACGTGAAAAGTGTTTGGCTAGATAGCCCTCTCAAAGTTATTTCCAATGGTATATGACACTTATCCTAACTCCCAAGGGATAAGGAAAAATTAGGGTTTGAAGTTCAACATGGTTCCATGGTTCATGGTTCCAATAGACATCTAGCCATTTGGAGTTGGAGCAGGGTGGATGCTAGTTGAAAAGCCAAATGGGTAGATCACCAGATCCCAAATTACATAGTGCTCAACACTAGGTGGACCCAGATGACTTGGTAATGACCAGTGGCGGACCAATGATGTGGTCCAATGAGATGATAACACATGCTGATGATGTGTACATGATGATACATGGCACTATGTTGTCATGACACATGGCAGGTGGATTTGGGCTTTTTCGGTTACCGAGTGGCCCTTTTCATAACACATGTGAAAGTGATGTGGCATGACACATGGAAGAAAGTGATGTGGTAGTGAGTTGGAAGGTGAGGTGGTAGAGCCTTGGGATTCATGCCAGGGATTTGTTTTGCAAGGCTCCATAGTGTTAGGCATATTGGAAAATTTTCATCTAGAGATGCATGTTCATCCAACCATCCTACCTAGCAAAGGTGCAGGCACTGAAGTGAGGTAGTGGAGAATCAAATCCCAAATCATCGAATTAGGGTTCAACATCTAGTGTCAAGGTGATTCATCTAATATAGAAACAATAGAATTCGTTCCTAAGAGAAAGATGGATCAAACCACTAGATCTTCATATATGGACTCTAGAATAAAGTGAATCTGATTGGCGGTGGAGCTTTGGCATGGTTGCAAGGGATGGGGACCAGATCCATGGATCCCAAATTTATCTAAATGCACAAATTTGGTTGATGGCTGGTGAAACAACAATTTTATTGGTCATAGTGTCCATTCACAAGGGGCCTTGTGAGAAATGAAAAGGTGTTTAGTGAATCGTCAGGTTAGAAGTTCTTGCACATCAATACAAACTCGATCGATGAGTGGTAAGCAATGGCCAATAGTTGATCTTGAGGGGCAAGTGGTGGTTAGCAGGTGAGCTTGGGCAATGAGTGGTAGCTGATAATTGAGATCGGGTGGCAAGCTGTGGGTGGATGGGAGTTAAGACCCAAGCTCTGCACCTTGATCATATGGGGCTACCTTGTGAGTGTTAAGGATCCTATCAGCCACTAGATGTCTAGTCACAAAACATAATGCATTTAACAATCTATTGGCATCAACAAGGTTAACCTCCAAGTCTTGACCCACAGCCATATGCATCAGGGAGATAAACACTAGGGTCTACGAGATGAAAATTTAGCGTTCAAATGTAAAATTATGTTAAAGAATTAAATTCATAGAGGAAAATAATGAAAGGTGTTGTATATATATAAAACACTAATAAACGATGTTGAATGTGTGTTCCCATGCAAAAAAGGTTGTGGTAGCTATTGTTAACCTGAGGAGAACACACAACTCGAATGGAATGAAGAGAGGAAAGGAAGCTGAGTAGTAGAGAGATTTATTGCAGATCTGAAATATAGTTGGAGATTAAATGCTATGCAAAGTGATCATTTGAGATCCAAAGCAGCTACACATTTCAAAGTTTCAAGATATGAAAAATTAAGTAGGTAATTGCAGAAGATGAGATAGATTAGAGAGAAAATCTGAGTGTGAGTTATTGTAATTGCGAGGAATCTTAATTGAATCGAAAATTATAGAAAGAATAGGTGGATGCTAAGCAAGAAAAAACACATTTCAGATTTAGCAATTGTATCAATGGTATCTTTAATTAAAATGGTTTATATTTAAATGTGAAAATTGTTGAAGGATCTAAAAGAATGAGCAAGTAGGTGCTTGTAGAGTGGGGTGATTGGAGTCTCCTTAGGGTTGGTGCCTATAAATATCAAAGAGTTGGTGCCTCCAACAAGTTGGAGGTTGAAAACCCGGCAGTTAGTACTTCCATCAAGAGGTTTTTTTCAAAGATAAGGGGTTGGAGCCTCCTATAGGTTGGTTCTGTTGAAAATAACAACAAGAAATGTAAAAAATAGAATCCAGAAATTCCAGTTTAATTTGTCCTTGAATTAAACTGAGAATTAAAATCGAATTTTATTATCACAACAACTTGTAATAGTTAGCTAGAGGGAGTTGACTTAGTTAACTTAGAAATTTTGAGTAAGAAGTATTTCTGAAGTCATGTATATGTTTTCCCTATATTATATGGATCTGGAATGAGTTTACTTGTGAGTTGTAATTAGATAACTCAGTTTACTAAGTTAAGTTCAGTTAAATTAGTTCCAAACTATTTGTGTAATTAATAGTGAGTTAATAGTCAATTGGTGCACTAATGCACTAACTAGTGCTACTCTAGTTAATTGAAGATTCCGTCATCAGAAACTCATGCATGTCGATTCTGAGAAAAACCTAGTCGAGACTAGAGTGCAGGGATAGTGTATTATCAGTTGTATAATTTTGTGAGTTGTACCGATGGTGCATGAAATGAGGAACTGAACCTGGAAGGGATTGTGCAGTTTTGGATGCACTGGTTTCCCTTTAAGATGGGCTAATCAAACATAGCAATTGAAAAAGGAAATAGGGGCTTGGAGAGGAGTAGAAGAGGCTAAGGTTTGGCTTGAGCTTGTTTGTGAGCTGGGTGATTGATCATACTGAGTGATGGGATTGTTCTTTTGAGAACAAGCATTGTATTATCATTTTGGATCTTTTATTAATGCAATAACGATAGTGGAGTTTTGAGTTGTGGCTTTCCCCGGATATTTATTGTGTTATGTGTCATTGATTTATCTTCCTCTTGTTGATTATTGTTTTCATTGATCTATTGGCTTCTGTTGGTTGATAGTAGAAGTAGTTTCTTGTCTCTTAGTACATTGCATGAGCTTGTGAATCTACAAGATTTTCTACAGGTTCCTAGATAATTTGACTTAATATAGAGTTGGTGCTTACATTGACATAATAAAAAAATTTATGGTTTTCTCTTCTATTGAGTTCCTTGTTCAATCTTTATGTGATTGGAATACTATTGTCTTATTGAAAGTGTTTAATTGACTAATTGATTGTTAAAAGTGTTAATATTGATTCACCCAGTGTCAGTATTGTTAACACCCAGGTTGTTCCCTATGACTCCCAAGGGAATACGGCCGGGGTAACCACTAACCAATCTTTGGTTTACAGCTCCTAGCCCAGCTGTAATCAGATAGGGCTCTCTCTATAAAGTTTTCTCTGTTCTGTGGTGATATTAGGCTAGTTATGAAGTAAAGGTTTTTGGTTTATGTTTCGATGGAAGGATGTCTTTCTGTACTTTAAAGTGGAGATCTGCAGATAGAGTTAGTCCATTGGGCAATGGAGTCTGTGGCTACTGGTTTCTTGAGATCTGGAGTTTGAGCAGCTGGAGTTATAGGGCCAATTAGGCACTTCACGAAACAAACTTGAATTTATGATGGTGGAATGTGGACAACCAGTGAAAGCAATTAAGAATTTTCCACTGAGCTGGGGTGTGAGAAGGAGATGTATTCCTCAGGAGAAGACTTGAATTCCTGAAACAATAATCACTGTGAAAGGTATAGTGTGAAAGGGTAGCATTTAAGAATTACACCTTTATTACTATAACTTGAAGAAAAACATTCAGAATAGCTTAGATTGAGTTCAGGGTAATCTGTGATTAAATCCTGGAACTATTCTTTTTCAATGCTATAAACTGTAAGACACTGGAATATGAAAGAGATATGAAAGATAACAAAACACATAACAAAGAGTTATAAGAAAAAATTATTGTGCCATGAGATACGTAGGAATCCTGCAACTTTCAGCTAAACACCAGAAAACATCAAGCAACACGGAGCTTTTGAAATTCCATCATCTTTTGTATTACTTCTCTGAGAGTTAGAGTAAAAGAACAGTAGAATAGATATGAACAATCTCCAACATCCAACGTCCAACCCCTGCTAACTTATGCGAGGGGGAATATATAGAAGTGTTTCATACAAAATATCTCAGGCATTGAGTCATCTGAGAGATAAAATATCTTCATTAACTCGTACATAAATTGTAGATAAGAAGTTATTACAACCTTTAATACAACATAAATGCTCTTTACTCCTGTCAGAAAATTTCGACTTTTGGAGCTCACTGAGTCGGTTGAACACTTTGTTATAACTGCCGAGTGACGCGTTTGTGCAGCTCTATCTTTCTGTAGCTTTTTGTCCCTGTCAGTTATGACTGCCAGCGTTGCTGTGGTGGCCGAATAGTTGTGCTGAGTTTGCTCAGCCTTTTTCTGCATACCTGCTGATATATCTTTATCTTCCTGTGTATGAAAATTTTAAATATTTCAAAAAGAAAAATATAATTACTGGCTTTGGTTTAACAGTAATTGTATTAAATTATTCCACACTTCCTGTGTAGGCAATTGATGCCTCAAAATTGACCCCATGGTCTCATCTGCCTCTGTATACTTCTAAAAATGGGGAGGCTCATCAAACAAATGAGTGATTTCATTCATAATGAAGAATAAGCTCTCCACCCTTTTGAAAAGGGTATGTCCTGTTGTTGGCCCTGTTTCTGTTGATGTGCTTGTTGTTTCTGAAATCTGTTTGGCAGCAAAAGTGTTGATTCTCTTGGCATATTTTTCATGTGAGAGTAGCCTTCCTGATGGCTCCGTCAGGCTAGGAAGACCTCTTGTTTTGTAATGCCATGAACCTTTCCTGGAACTTATTGATGTCTGCCTGCATATCCTGGCTTCTTCTTTCCAGGGTTTGTAATAGGTTTCTTAGTGTTAGGACCATCTTGACCATTGAAATGGTCTCAGTCCTGTTGGAAATTCCCATTTTGATCAGCTGGGAGCTTGTCCTATAGTTGAGCACATTTATCATTTTGTTGGCAATCTCAGGCATGCTGCCTAGAGATGCCCTTGCCCTTTGGATTTCTCTATGTGCCTTTCCAATGAGCGCCATTTGCTCATTAATGGCCTCAATGTACTCCCACTAGTCTGTGATGGACTGGCCAATATTGGCCCATAGGATCCTTTTGAGCTCAGATGTCACCTTGTCCAGTGTGAGCTCCTTCTCTAGCTTATTTATTCTCTTTTTGAGAGCCTTTACCTCTCTTTCTCTTTCGGCCACATTTTGCTAGGATTTGTCATATTTCTCATTGATCTTGGCCAGAGTGTCTTTGGCCTGATTCAACTCTGACATTTGAGACTCCAAGGCTTGAATCTCATTTCTCAGCTTCTGCATGTCAAGGCTTTAAGCCTGCTCTGTTGTTGGTGCTGAGGTGGACGGTGCTGCCTGTTGTGCCTGTTGACTGGGAGGGGCAGTGGTTTGAGGAGCTTCCTCCAGATTAATTGTTTCTGGAGGGGGTTGTGAAGTTTGTCCTACCTCCTTTTGCTACAATGCTGCCTGAAGGGTAGCCTCTAATTCCTGCAGCTTCTCTTGTGTCTCGATGAGCTCTTTATATAAACCAGCATAGCAGCTGCATCCTTATCTTGTCTGAGCTGGGCAATCTCCTCTATTTGAGGATGAAGAGTCGCTGGGATTTTTATCATTTTCCTCAGTGCTTCCATATTAGCATCCCTCAGCTTCAGAATCTCCTGCACTGCCTTGACATCCTTAGGATCATGTCCAAGCTCTATTATGATGTCTTCTAGAGCTTTGATCCTGTTGTCCTTTGCTTGAGAGGATGCCCTTTCCAACTCAAGTTGTGAAGTGGTATTATTTAGGCTATTTTGTAGCCTATAGTTCACCAAGGTCTTATCTGCCAAGGTGGCATACACCATCTCACCCGTTTGTTTGTGCAATTCAATCTGATCCATTGGGTGGATGTCCTTGGACAGGACCTCAAGGTTGGTCCTGATATAATCGGCAGCTGACTGTGGTTGCTACACGGCTGGTGTGAAATGGCTCATTATCATTTTACCCTCATGTGCATCATAGGCAGACATGAGTCTTTGCTGGTTAGTGGGAGCCATCTTTAATAAATGATTATACAATTGCAGCCTCAAGGGTTCATTTCTCTTTTTGATATCATTGAACTGCTGCTTGATGCTCTCTCACCTTCCCTCTGTTGGCCTGAGGAGCTAACTTCTCCTCCTGCTGCCCTCTCTTGTTCCTGCTGGAAGGAACTGGTTGAGGCCTCCATGCTGGGCAGGCCCATACCCGAACTCTGCCCTATTGGCATTTCTTCTTCTGAAAAAGCGTTCAGCATTTACCTCTTCTCCCCTTGAGTTGCTGAGGTGGTAAGGGGAGTCTCTCTGTCCCTTTTCCTGCTGATGTCCTCTCTTTGTGGGGTTTGGAGGACAGAATAATCAATCCTTGAGTCTTGCCTGGGAGGTGCCATTTGTTTTGGTTGTTGCTCTGTGACCATTGGGGCCTCTGCTCTCTGTTCTCCTTGCCCTGGCTTCTCCTTTTGTGGCTGTTGTACCTGTTGAGGTTGTTGAACCTGTGCCTGCTGTACCTGTTCCTGTTCCATCTGTTTTTCCTTGCCTTTGCTGTCAGCTTGACTTGTAGTTTGGACTGCCTCCTGATGTGCTGTGGAGGATGAGGCAGCTGCTCCTGGTTGAGGCTTTGGCAGAGAGAATACCTGTGCAGGAAGTTCCAAGTCAGCCAATTTAAGAAGATTTCTTCTTGCTCTCTCATTCAGTTCTTCTTGTGTGATAGGTTCCTCTAGTGTGCCTCTCTTCCATTTTGACTGATTGGCATATTGTTCAATGTGAGGCAACCTTACATGGTCATAACTAGAGAGCCTATATTTGACCCTTCTTAATGATATGGAGTGATTGGGGTCATAGGGTTTCCAGAGGAAACTGGTCTTCAGACCAAGGCCTTCTAGCTTTCTATCAGCTTCTTTCCAGCCTTCCTCCCTTTTGTTCAAAACAAGGTGGCCCAATTGGTTTTTCACTTTCAGCTGTGCCTCCTTGCCCTTGCCTGAGAAGTGTATCATATCAACATTCCAAAATTGCCTGAAGTATTCAAGGGCAAATAGTCTCATGGGCACATACTTGGGCAGTCTGTATGGGGGTAACTCACAACCATATATTCTGATAACGGTGTAGTTTTGGTAAAAATACCAATCCCCAATGCTGTACACTTTGGACAACTGAAGGATTCTCTGCATCTCATCTGTCAGTCTTGGAGGAGC
>APFE030277183.1:0-10284 GCA_000404065.3 Pinus taeda
AAAAATTGGAATAATTTAAATAAAAAAACTTAATATGACTATAATTGATCCGTAAAATTGTAGTGGATATTTGGCACTAGATAGTTCGACATAATAGATCTACTAAAATATATTTAAAAATCTGAAACCTAGACTTTGAGGGTTAATTTCTGCTTAGATTTATGGATTTGTTAATTATTGTGTTATGCTTAACATGCAATAGATAAAATATGGAAATAAAGAATAACAAAATAAAACTCACAAACCCCAATGAACGAAAGATATGACATAGGAAACCCTTATGGGAGAAAACCCAACTACAAAGTGAGGTTTCTTCTCTCTCTCTTTCTCTAAATACACATGGATTTAAGTACAAAGGAGTAAGGCTTGTGGCTCATGGGATGCTATAGTGCACAAACCCTCTCTATTTTCTCTCTCTTAATCCACTTTAAGCTACTCTACTCATTTATGGAACAAAATGCACTCAAATAGGATGGAACCCCATTTCCTCCTAGTGGCTCGGTTATAACGCAACCCAATAGCCAACTATTGGTTAAGTTCAACTCCTTCTACTCTTACTAAAGTTAAAATTTCAACTCTTCTTGTTATGATAAATTACACACAACCACTAGGGGCTATTACTTTGTAGTCTTATGAACTTGACAATACTAACAAATCAATGAGTATGTGACCAAAATCAATCAAGCAAATAGATTCCAAATCATATGATATAATCCAATCATTCATGCATATATATTGTTATCTAGGGTTTGAGATAAAACATGTAATCCTTGTAGATCGATGACAGATGTTGGGTTCAATGTAGAGAGTCTTTGCTCCAAATAGGAGATCCCATCCTCCACAATAGATCTAGAACCTACACACATGCACGACCAAACAAGGAGCACAAATGGACTTCTACAGAAGACCGTCAGTATAAACAAACAAACATAAACATGAGCAATTGATCATAATTTCAAATTTATAGGAAGGGAAAATTCACCTTTATTGATCATAAAATGAGATGATACAAGATGTATACCTTCATAAGTGGAACTTCTTCTCCACATTCTGGTAGAGTCACCCCCTCTCCGAGTAATATGACTTGAAGATAATATGGCTCACAATATCTAAATTAGAATCAAGATAACAACATGACTATATAATCCTCTCTCTAGCTCCAACCTGACTCACAAGCATGGTCCAGTATATAAGGACTCAAAGAGCTCCTAGGGAGGATGCATATGGACGCTTAGGGTGAAGATAAGCTAGGAAGCTTATATAGTAATTTAGTCAATCCAACTCAAAGAGATAATATAATTTGCGTCTTTGAATTGATCTCCTACGGAAAATAAGTCTCTAGAACATAATCCAGGGTTGCAGGGACTGAACTAAGAAATTTTGTCTCTAACTTCTAGGAAAAAGGCTTATCCCTACAATTGAAGATATTCACCTACTCAGCCAGTAGAAGCACTCATAAGTACTGACTCTAGGGAGAAAAATAGGTTGATAATAGATGCCCCCTAATAGATGAGGTCAAAAGAGTAAATGATGGTCGAAATGCATTAGAATAAAGCTCAAAGGTCAAAACGAGAGGAAGGAGACAAAGCCAAGCAACCGCATCGGAGGAATCCAAATTTTGAAGTATCATCTATTTTGATAACATCCCCGAGGTGAGAATACCCATGTTCGGTTAGAAAGAGATACTGAACATGGCCACCAAACACACATTATGGATCCATCACATGAAATGTTAAGACATGGCCATGAAAAATACACAGTGGATCCATGTGACAAATAAAAAAATATCATAGCCACGAACAAATACAATGTGGATCTATGTCAGAATATACATCAGTGGGACTATAGACACATAACATATAGGGGGTGTCCCAGAGTAGTCTTCAAGGTACATAAATGATACATAACTCCAACGAAACCTGGGGAGGGTGCCGTATAAAAGTGAGATGTCCCTAACCCAGGGTCTTCAACATAACCCTAATGGTATGAATCTACGACATGTGAATGGATGAGTTGATGTTAAGCATGGTAGAAATAGTTTGATTACTGGTCAATGAGGTGTATCATTAACAGACGTGAGGGGACCCACCAATGAGGAAAATGGATCCCAAGGTACCTAGTATAGTCCACAAAGTGTGAATATATGAGCTAATGTTGAACACTCGTAGACTTGACCGAGTAGGAGCCAATGATGTAAAACTACTTTCGATCACAAGGAAAACTGCCACTAAGGTTTGCAAGCTCCAAGGTATTACTAGTTCCTAGATCAAGCTCATGGGTAATGAGTTGAATTCGACAGGAGAAGATTTGTCGAAGGAGGGCCTTGATGTATTCCCAATCAATCGACACAGAACTGACTGAGATGATGTAGTGAATGGATGAAGTCATGAAGCGATGAAGTACAACTGATACATGGATGGCCAACTCAAAAAGGTCAACATGCAACTACATATGGCTGACATAGGCTGAGACTTCCCTTGAACATGTAATGGCATGACATAAGAGTGACTAGACAACATGAATAATGAGAACCAAACGATATTGTGCAACAACATAGGAGGCATTGAGGCACACCCCATATGACTGGAAGAGTAACCATCCGAAGGAATAGACAAAATCATATGTATGGTATGAATCTTAGGCAAACATTTTCCATGTTTAAGGGCAACGTGACTGACGTTGTCATTTTGATGACTAACAAAAATAAATTTTCCCTTGGTATTTTTTATTTCTAATCTCCTTCATGGTTTAATGAGCATGAAATATAAGACGTGTATGCTCAATAGGTTCCTTTTTCGTAAGGTTAGTCCCCTGTGCCCGATAAGGAGATAAAAAAATACAAGGGAGAACTTTTCTAGCCATAAGGGACTAAAGTATTCATTTTCTGTGATTAGTCTACTCAGTCTAGAAAAGGATTAAACTTATATTGAATAGATGTCCCTTCAAACACTTTAACAAGGGTGAAGGATACAAGTTCACTCGGAAATATTTTCTAAGTTAAGGAGTCTGAAAATAGTTTAAAGGAAACTCCTCCTAGAGGAACGAGTGGTATAAAAGGGTAGCAATTGGTTTTGGTCATGGTGGAACTTCTCAAAATATGTAAAGGTTAATAGGTTGGCTAATAAGACTACTCATCGCAGTGGTTCCTCCAAGAAAGGGTAAAGGACCAAGTGAAAGTGAATGATAGGCCAAGCAGAGGATGATTATAGAATGAGAAAACCAAGTCTCATCATGAAAAAATATGCTTATAGAATGTGGCAACCATTTGGGATAAATCATGGAATCCTCTCGGCGTAAGGCCAAAAATACAATGAAGAAAGAGGACATGAGGCTTAGATTCTAGGTCGCGACGAGTCAAATGGAGGGATTCTGAAAAAGGAAGTAAATGAGACACTGCATGGACACCAACACAATAAAGAGGTGCTAAAATAGGGTATCCATAAATAGGAGGGCTCTACTACCAAGGTACTACATGCATAAAAGAAAGAGGCTAATCTTGCAACTTGATGGAGTCAAACCTAAGGCACAATGATGGTAGTAATGGTCAATAATGCAACGGAGACGACAAATATGTGACCTACCCCTACATGCCAAGTTCAAGAGAAACACACCCAAGGTCCAATAAATGTCAGAATAGAAAGAACACTTTTCTAGAAAGTCTAGACCCATGGTTAAATCATATAATGAAAGAAATAAACATAGATGAGATAAAAACAATACCATATATATTTTGGTTTTTTTAGTTTATAATTCTTTTGGAATTTTGGCATATATGAGATACTAGAAAAGAGCTCGCATCACACACTAAACCAAAAAATGGAGAAAAGTATCACACACTCCTATGTACAAGGTAAAAAAATGCAACTTAGTGTAATAGGTCACGTCAAAGTGTGCCCATTGCTAGCACAAGCCAAGGATTTCCATACATGAACTCATGGAGGAGTGGAGGAACCATATGGCACACAATGATGGGTCCATTCCCTAGAAATTTGAATTGCCCGATTCCTAAAGGTTGATGATACCAAGGAAAACCTAAAACCATAGCATTATTAGGGATGACCCGAGGACATAAAACGTGAGTGGTCTCATGAGCTAGTGGAACTCCTTGACAATGAATATCAGGATGTAAATGGGGTACAAGACTCTCGTCGACAAGTGGATATGATTTGGAAAATTCAGTGGCAAGTAAATCATTAGAAACCCAAGACTTGACTCGGTCTAAGGGTGGAACTTCCAAGGGGGGTTGAGGAGATGCTCTTTAGGTTGATTCAAAATTTTCTTTGCCAATCTCTAACTTTTACAATTGGAGAGGACTAGAGGCATCAAGAGGCATGATCTCCCTAGGATTTTCAATAGGTGAATCCCTGACCTCCAAGATGACGTGTTGAGAAGAAGACTTGTCATCAAGGGAGTCACATGGAATAGGTGGAGTGATGGCCCGTGTGGGAAAAGGATCCTGGTCATATTCCATATTGGGATGGAGTTTCTGACCTATGTCAGGAGGTACTGAAGGGACTACCAAAGAGGAAATATCTTCCACTAAAGGCGAGGTATGCTCACCATATTGATCTACATCTATAAAACAAGACACCTCCCAAGGGTTAGGAGACCTATGGGTTCCACAGGTGATAGAAGGGACCATGTGCATGGGAGTAGTGGTAGAGGAAGGAGGAATTTCGGGTGGGGTAAAGGAAATACACCAATAAGGGATGATATTTTGAACAAACCTGCACCAACGCTCTCATAACTCTCGAGGTTATCTCCAACAAATGGGACAAAATTCCCCGTAGTGGTAAGCTAGGTTGATTGCACATAATAGTCCAACTAATCAATCATGACTATATTTCCTTCATGGGGAAATCAATGAACACGCAAAACCAAAGACACGAAAACACACATAGCGTAGAACCAAATATGACCAAGGAGTGGGTTCTAGTCCAAGTGAGCATTAACGACTTCAAGATCAACATAGATAGACTTTACCCTTGGAAAACGTAGGGAGAAACCCCTTGAGGTAGAAAATGGTGTCCATCAAATTCCTGGAGAGTGGTAGTAGACTTAGTGAGTGCTGGAGAGCCAAGAGATTTCTAGCATGATGCTGATATCACACAGGTAGAAAATCCTTCATCCACCAGAGTGCGATGAATATTCTTATGGAAGATTCACACGTTGATCTGAAAGACAATTTGGTGGGAAGGTCTATAGCGAGGAGCATCAACATTAAAGGTAATGAGACTAGACTCTGAGGGGTCCACCCCTCCTATCACAGTCAATAAGGCTTTGCGTTATTGAGGGAAGCTCTACAAAACCTCCAAGGCAGACATGGTATAAGGAGCCCGGGCTAAATCCTTAACAATGATATAGTGTTGGGCAGACCATGCATACGATTTGTGTGTTGGCTTGCGAAAGACACCCTTAGGTGGGTGATAGACTAGCTCCACAGGCTTATCTAGTGTGAGAGGTCTAGTGGAAGCAATCGGGGTGGTTGAGTCCTTAGAGGAAGAACTTGACTCAGAAGTAGCATAAGATTTGGCTTGCGTAGTTACATTGACTTGCTCTCGGCACATAAGAATGAATTTATTACTGGAAGGATGGAAACAGGGCCCCTCATTGACCCTTGGAAGAGGTTGAGGATCTTGGGAAACCATTTATTGTTGAGGTTGTGTAGGGAATGGATGAGTCAAGACATCTGGTTGTTGAGTAGCAGGTGGTGGTGCAAGAATCCAATGGACTTCATCCATTCAAGGACACTTGTGAGTCAAATGCTCACCTTGACAAATATTACAATGGAACTTGATCTTGTGACATTGTTCAATGGTTCCCCCTCCCTGATTAGATGGATTTGGTTGAGTCTCCTGAGCAGGTTGATTCTTTTGTTTATTCTTTTTATTATTTTTACTTCTAGGTTGTTGAGCATTCTTAGGTGGTGTGGACTTCATCGTAATAACATTGGTAGAATGTTTAGAAGAGGGTGCTTTTTCAAATCTGGATGCACTTGTTGGCGCTTATGATGTAACGATCAATTTCCCAAGTTGGGAAGTAAGTCAGATCACAGATTCAAATACGAAACCAATCACACCATCAGAGTGTGGTCCTGGGGTAGGTTTTGGAGGGTTTGTAGAAGTGTGTGGAGCATTAGGAATTACTTCATAAAGTGTGTATAACTAAGAGTAAATCAAAACCAGTTGTTGGTCAACTAAGATAGTCTATTCCTCGGTAACAATCCTAAACATAAACACATCCTTAGCTATAAGAGGTAACAATGATCGAATGAACTATTTCCAAAGAATATTGTTAGGAAGCTTGGTTTGAACTAACCTATTACATCATCACCACTCATGAATATGATCAGAAATGTGAGTGGACATATCTTGTTTAAACTTGGACAAGAGGTCAGAATTGATGTCGTATCTTGTAGGTAATTGAAAATGAGTCAAGAAGGCGTAGGCCAAGGAATAAACGTCACTGTAAAATATGATATCTAGTTCAATATACCATTTAGCAACAAGTCAGGGTACATTTGAATAGATGTAGTTTGATCGAATCATCCACCAAAGATTTTGATGAGTGATAAAGATGGTAGGTGGTGATAAGTGTCGATGCATTTTCTCCACGCTTCCCTTTAAACTTGGGGATATTATATTGTAATTTTGCATGCATGGGTGGCCACCAAGGATCATGATGGATGGGGTCATTCTTCACCTTAGATAAATCTAGAAGATCAAGAGAGGATAGGAGAGGATTATGTAGCTGACTGAATGGGTCATAGGAAGCAAATCCCCCCTACCAACCATGAGTGCCCCCCATAACCTGGTTATGAGTAACAATATATGTACCATGGTTTTATTTCATCCCAACATATAGAGGATGCGGGGAAACGTGAATGGTGTAAGGAGTTTTCCACTCAAGGTAAGTGCCCCTAGAGAGAAAAGGACCTCCAAGAGCATGAATACTAGTAGGGTTTTACCTGATAGGAAAATGAGGACTGTCTTGTGCAGAAACACCAACATAAGGAGGATAACTCACAAAGATCATAGTGTTAACGACAAGGTTTCCCAAAGTAAAACCAACCCCTCCAGGAAAGGTAATAGAGGGCATCATCCCTCCAAATAATGAACTATATCAGGCTTGAGGAATACTAGAAGCAAGGTTTCCTCTAGGTTGGCTAGGAGCAATAGACGATCCTCCCCACATATTTCCCAAGGTTACTATACCCATATTAGGAAGACAAACAATAATTTAAGAGAAACTAGGTGAAGATTCATGATCCTATAGGTTGGGTAGGGTTTGATCCTATAAATAAAATAGATGAAGGAATCGACACAAAAATATTGGGGAAAATTGTGGGAGTCATAGAAGAGACATGTGGTATACCATAAGAGGACGTGAGAGGTGTTGAAGGAGGTGTGGTTCCTACAACACTTAGTTGTGGAAATGACGTCATAGCAACAAAAACTGTAGAGAAATAGGGTAAAGGAGACTTAACCTCCTCCATAGGTAATAAAGAAAAAGGACTACATGTGTAGGTAGGTGTTGAACCATCTGGGTTTAGCCACATTGAATTTGGTCCTAATGGATCGGTCAAAGGTGGATTCATAGGAGAGGTAGAATCGAATGCAAGTGTCTCTATTGATATCAAGTAACTAGTAAGAGTACCAGGAGTATATTCCACAACTAGAGGTTGGTCTGAGTCTTGAACACCAATAGGCACCCTATGAGCAGGAGTCAATAATTCACCTCTCTTAAGAGGTAAATCGAGGATTCGATGTGACTGATGCTGACTAGGTTCAACCAGGGTGAATAAATATGTTTTAAACCAAATCAAGTTAGTACATACACCCCTAAGGAAAAACTACCAACTCGGTCTAGATAACATACAATAGAAAAACTCTAAAAGGTAGTCACACACAAACTAATCCTAATATTGTGTTTTAGATGGCATTCTAAACAACTTCTTACTTGCGGTATCTCAACTTTGCAAGTAGAGAAGTCTATGGAAGGTAAGGTGGATGGATGGTTGCTGCCCACAACCACCACCTATAAGGTGTTCTTCCTAGGAATGGTCACTAAGTACCTCCGTCCCATAGGGGTGCATGAATCTTGGGCTTCTAGGTAGCCAGTTGTCGATACGGGATTCCCTACCACGAGTTGGGTAGCCTTTAGGATAATCACTCACACCATGACCTAAGACTAACCCCACTCAAAAGATTTTATGATGTGCTCTAGTTTTGATCATGGGATTATGGAGGATTTTTTACTCCCTACAATAGGCTGCTAAGTTTGTTTCATAGTCTTGGAGCAATTTACTCACACACCTAGCTCCAAAACCTTAACTTGCACTAATTTTGGTGTACTACCAACAAAAATGAAAGATGAGTCAAGTAAATTTTATTAGAACATTTATTTTAGTGGTTTTTATTTACTCAAGTGGGTAAAAACGTGAAACAAGATGGTGTGAAGGACTCTTGTTAGTCAAAACCCTATATGCAACTATATGGAAATGCGATTTTTTGTTTTTTTTCTTCTTTTGATGAAATCTATCTAAAGAAGGGAAGAAAAAGATCACTTTTGAAAGAAAATAACAACCACCTATACAATACACCTCTCAACAGTCACTCAATGCAATCCCCAAATTTATAAAAAATTAGACCCAAAAGACAAACTAAGAAACAAGAATCCAAAAAGAGGCTAAAAAAGTCCCCACGCTAGAATGCAAAGCACTCAAAAAGCATCAAAACTTGGAATCAAATCCAAACAAACTATTAGGAAACCAGCTCACAAAAATGTAGAAAAGATAGATCAACGCCTTAGAATTCAGCCTCTTCGAGGGGGCAACCTCCTTTACATTACACAAATGAACAATTCTTGGATGATTCAAATGACTAAATCTCCCTTCTATATATAGGATTCTAAGGGGTCACAATATAATCATGCCAACATAAGGGTAATAACATAAGGGCACAAAAATAACAATAGTGGATTTCTATGGGGTATACTAATAACAATATGGGGTCAATAGGGGCACAATAATAACAATAAGGGATATAACGACAATAGTAATGGGGGAATCACTAGCATTATATGGGCCTAACATGCCCCTCTCCTTCTGAAAAGCATTGTCCTCAATGCTTAAGTAGTTATGGATGCTTTTGTATAAAATTCTCATCCTCCCTTGTGGAATCTTTAGCGGATAAGTTCTTCCACTTAATGAGATACTCAGAAGTTGATTGATTTCATAGGTATCGAGTTCTTATTTCTATGACTTCTTCTGGTTCCAATATGATTTTTCCTTCCTCGTCAAGTTCTGCCAATATTGTTTGAACTGGGAGCTTGTCACCTATAACCATCTATAAACATGAAACAAGGAAAACTGGGTGCACTTAGGAAGTTGCAGGAACCTCCAATTTGTATGCCATAGTACCAATATTTTGCAACACCTTGTACGGACCATAATACTTTGGTGATAATTTATTATCCTTCTTAGCTTGCTTGAGGGACATTTGTTTAAATGGTTGTAGCCGTAGGAATACCCAGTCACCTACATCAAAACTTCTTTCGTTGCGATGTTGATCTACCTGTTGTTTCATTCTATGCCAATGTGAGGTATCCTTTAAGAGTTGGAAAACTTGTTGTTGATGCTCGATGTGATGTTCCACTACTTGAACCTTAGAATTTTCTCTTAAATATGATGTGATGGATGGTGGATGATATCTATAAAGTGCCATAAATAGGGTTATTTTTGATGCAGTATGGAAGGAAGTGTTATACCACCATTTAGCTAGAGGCAACCATTTGACCCATTGTGTGTGTTTATCAGATACAAAGCAACGAAGATATCCTTCCCAACATTTGTTTAGTATCTCAGTTTGCTCATCAGATTGAGGATGATAAGATAAGATATAAGCTAACTGAGTACTGAGACAAGAAAATAATTCTGTCCAAAAATTTCCAGTGAAAATGGGATCTCTGTCGCTTACAATAATCTTTGGGTTTCCATGTATCTTTTGAATTGCTTCCATAAATGCCGTAGAAATTGTACTAACTTTAAATGGATGTGATAATGCACAAAAGTGTGCATACTTGGTAATTCTATCAACTACCACCATGATGACACTCTTTCCTTCGGACTTGGGTAAAAATGTGATAAAATCCATTGAAACCTCCTCCCAATGTTGGCTTGGAATAGATAAAGGTTGTAATAGACCTGGGGTCTTAATTGTTTCAACTTTATTTTGTTGGAAAACCAAACATTCCACCACAAACTTTTGAATATCTAATTTAAGG
>APFE030277185.1:1035-37841 GCA_000404065.3 Pinus taeda
TACATGGGCATCGTAGTTAGCACCTCACTGACATTTGGTGCCCATGCTGCTTTATTTGAGTAGGCTCGGGATTCCTCTGTAGTCCCGCCATGACTTATGCATTGAAGACTCATTCGTCTCAGCTTCTTCGCTTTGTTCTGGCCTTATACCCTAGAGGCTCCTTTGTGTTGAGTTGTACTGCTGCATTTTATGTTGACCATTTGCACCTTTTGGCCTAGAGCCGGCTTCACTGGACTCGTGTTTAAGCCAACTTTTGACCATGACGTCTGCAAAAATCAACCTTGCATACCTTTAAACCGCTGCAACTTGACATACCTTGACCCATGGAAAGGACATACCTTTGAGTGTCACCGACCAGTTTTCGCCTCCCTGCATTGAGCATAGGAAAGTTCCCCTCCCAGGAACTAGATCATCTGTTTCACCGACACTCGTCCTTGTCCATTATACCATAGCATTCTTTTATTCTTTTTCGAGCTTAACAGAAAAGACAAAAAAAATTAAATATTTCAAAAAGAGCGGGAACGGGACAGTATTTCCACTTATTATTGGCAGCTAGAGTCATGTCGCTGTCGCCCTTGAACAAATCACTCAAAACAAAGTCTCCTCCGCTTGGGTGGGATTTAGTTTGACTTAGGTTCTCCTTAACCATTGTTATTGAGTCATTTCTCCCCCGATTGGTTATCTCTTCCAATCATATGGAGGGTTCGTTCATGCCTCTTGCATGACGAACTTATACAAGATTCATCATATGCTGCCATAGTCACATTGAGTCGTGCTTTTGTTCAAGGGAAGTTAGCCTGAGTCGGCCTCTCTGCGGTGTCTCTTGACTCATTTTTCAGTCGGCCATTCCGGTTGTCAGTATCATGTCTTACATCACATCAGTTATATTGGTCCTTTACTCGTGCTGGTTTGAGAAGGTCCCCATTGACTTCTTGCCGGCGGGTCTTGTCCTTATCGACGCCGACATCTTGCTCTGAGGGCAGGCCTAGAGTTGCACCCTGGCCCTATTTTCATTATTGATAGGTTAGCTTGTGCTCAGCATCAATCAGTATCATGGGTCTTTGACTGAGTGGTTTCCCTTGTTTTCGACGTCAGCTTACATTATCACACATTGGAATTCGTGCGGTACCTTGGTTTCCATTTGACCCTATTGGTGGATACCCCGCCTCTATGTCAGCTTACATTATTGGTTGGTTTAGAGGGTTTCTGCCGTGCGCTAGCTACATCTTGTGTATGCCGGAAACGTACCTCAGTTTGGTTACTACATCTTTCTTCGTCCGATTCCTTCCACATTATTGGCCTACGGGTTACACTCGCGCTAGATTGATGAAGGATGCCTTAATGCCTTCCTTCTAGCGGATCTTTCCCTATCAACTCTGACTCATTGCTCTGGGGCAAAGATCTAGAGTCCATTTGGCAGTACCTTGGGGTTTTCAGTCATTAGTGGCAGATCCTTCGCTATCGACAATGGGAAACCATCATTTTCTCCTGATCGATAGATTCTTACAGGTGTTCGACTTCAGCTCATTTATTCGCACTTGTTAGTTTGTATTGGGTACCTTGACGCTCATTATCATTATCGGTGAGTAGTCTCACGTTTGTTAATGGTATACATCAATGACCGGTAATCAAACGATTTCTCACATGGTCGACTTCAGATCATTTATTCCCATGGTGTAGAAATGTACCACGGCGGTCGGTGAAGACCTCAGGTTGTATCAGCATTCATTGGTTCACTTGACAGTTGCTCCTGTTGCTGCTAGTTGATACCATTCCACCTTATATGTTGCAGTCAGTCATGGCGACATTCTATATGCTGGCACCTGAGTTTGCAGTGCAGTACCATCCTTATCCATCATGTTCAGTTAGTACCTTTTGGGATCAGTCTTTGATATCAGTGATCCGTTGTATCTTCCAGCATCATTGACAGTTTATATGTGATATTCAGACATGTACTTGTTCGATCATGATTAGATGATCCATTATGTATTTTACAGTCATTTATACTTGTATACTTAGTGGATCCGCTTGTACTTGATATGCGGACATGATTTGCTTTGCTTTCTCTGAGCATGGGTATGCCCGCCTCAGACGGTGCTTCTTTCTGATCTTCTTTTGTGGCTTGGCAGGCTGACTTCCGGTGAAGTACTCCTCAGCTTTTGGCAGGTTTCCTTTCCATATACTTGCTTAATATATTTCGGCCATCATGTACCCCTTCTGACCTCATATATTAGGGGGCATCTGTTATAGCTCCAATTCTCACTATTATGGTTTGTGATGCTACACCCATGGCCTAGGGCAACCCCTCCTTCCAGACCTGGTCCAAAATCTAAAAAACAGTGTTTTATTCCCTGTGTGCGACATTGCCCTAGTTAAACGCGTGTATATGTGGGTTCATATATACCCAACCTGTTTATATGTATTAAAACACTTAAAAAAATATAAAACTCTTTATTTTCGGGCGGAGATCGCGGGTTTTACCTGCTGATCACCTGTTAGTGCCCGTGGCCTCAACTGTCCCCAACCAATTCCTAACTAAAAAACTACTTTGGAATTGGTATAAAAAGACATCAAAGGGAAGGCCTAAAGGAGGAGAGAGTATAGAGCAAGGTTATTATACTGAGTTTTTTTCCCCTGATCAGGTCTGAAGACCCTTGTGCCTTCTGCACTTCCCCCATATTGTACAGGAAACCCTTGTTTCCTTGAGATTTGATGTTCATCCCTTAGTCATGACATCTTGGAGTGAGTATTGGAAGGAGACCTACTAGAGGCTTAAGGCGGGACGGATCCAGAAGGAGGCTGAGCTTTGAGCCTGCAGAAGTGGTTCAGTTGATATTGCTCTTTTTTGCACTATTCTATTTGTCTAATAAAGAAACACGTCTTGTTCCCGAAACGCTTCTTTCTTTATGTTAATGATGTTCATATGTGAATTTCATGCTTGAATAGATGTTTATAAGTTTGTAACTAACTCATCTCTTATATAACATAAAGATCATTTTTTATGTAAATCTTTGTCCATATACTGTTGCAATTCTTGGAATTGTTGTTTTTACAGGACAAAGGAGCGGAAGGGACGTGAAGAAGGGTTTGCACCCTTGAGTAACTACCCAAACGTAGGACCTCAGGTATGTCCTTCTCACCTTAGAAGTAGCTTTTTCTAGCATAAACGGCTGTGTGTGTGTATGTTTCTTGACTTAGACAACTTCCAGTCTGCTAGGGTTCCACCCAAGAGCCTTAGGGGATAATCTCCCGCAACAAAACTGGCGACTCCACTGGGGAACAACATCCTTGTTGTTCCTTATTGGGCGTTTGTCAAGCCTATCAGGGCTCAGTAGCTTGCTGGCTTATTGTTATTGTTTGATCTGTTTCTGACTTTTGAGTTTTACCAGGATATAACCAAATTTTGGTCCATCTTGATGATAAGCTCAAAACTACCTTCAGAACCAAGTGGGGAACTTATGCTTACCAAAAAATGCCTTTTGGACTTATCAGTGCTGGAGCTACATTCCAAAGAGAAATGGACATAGCATTCAAAGGTTTGATTAATAAATTAGTAGTTGTCTATTTAGGTGATATTACTGTATTTTCCAAAAAGAGGTTGAATCATTTACATGATTTAAAACAAATCTTTGAACGCTGCAAACAGTATGGTATCTCACTCAATCCAAAGAAGTCCTTTTTTTCTCTTAATCAAGGAAATCTTTTGGGCTTTATTGTTTCGAAGGATGGCATTTACATTGATCCAAATAGAATTAAAGATATTTCTGATATTCCATTCCCTCATAATAAAAAATCCATGCAGTCATTTTTAGATCAAATTAACTTTGTAAAAATATTTGTCCCTGATTTTTCCCAGATTATTTTACCATTACAAACCATGATCAAGAAAAATTTGGTGTTTAAATGGGGGCCTGTAGAAAAAGAGGCATTTGATTCCATCAAACAATCAATCATAAATGCCCCTGCTTTAAGCACTCCTAATTTTTCAAATCATTTCATGCTATACATCCTTTCATCTACTTCATCTTATGCAGCAGTGCTGACTTAGATTAACGATCAAAACTTGGAAGCACCAATCTCATTTTACAGCTCAAATCTTCAAGGTGTTGAACTTAATTATTCGGAAGTTGAAAAATAAGCCTTTGCTATGTACAAAGCCATAAAACACTACAGACCCTTTCTCTTAAAATCTCACACAAAATTTATAGTTCCTTTTTCAGCAGTAAGACAATTATTAGTTCAAAGGGAATTAGGAGAAAAGAGAGCAAATTGGGTCACAGCATTACAAGAATATGACTTAGAAATCAAACCAGCAAAGATTGTCAAAGGCCAAGGTTTTTGCAGGTTGTTAACAGGAGCATCCAATATTTAGGAACCTGAAGGTACTGAAGACACTAAAGAAATCAATCAGTTAAGTATCACAGAGCCTGAATCGCGATATGCAGATATGATTTTCTATTTGAGAAATGGATATGCTCCTTCTAATCTTTCCTATAAAAACAAATGTGCCATTAGATTGAAAGCGAAAAACTTCATAATTGTAGATGATGTATTGTTTAGACGAAATTATGATTCAATTTTATTAATATGCTTAGAAAAACCTGAAGCGCAAAAGGTTTTGCAGGAGCTACATGACAAACCAGCAGGAGGACATTTTAGAGCTGATACAACAGCTCACAAAATCATTCATGTTGGATATTATTGGCCAACCCTATTCAGAGATACTCACGAATATGTAAGGAAATGTCGAAGTTGTCAAACCTCCAGTGGAAGACAAAAGAAGCCAGCTTTCCCTTTACAACCAGTTAACATTGAATAACATTTTAAACAATGGGGTTTGCATATCATTGGGGAAATCACTCCACATTCATCCAAACAGCATAGATATATCCTTACAGCCACTGATTACTTCACTAAGTGGGTTGAAGCAATTCCTTTAAAGACAGCAAACTCTGAGGCAATCATGGAATTCATAGATCAATTCATTATTACCAAGTTTGGTGTCCCAAACACTCTTGTTTTTTATAATGCATCTTATTTCTCTGGAAATTCTATATTTGAGTTTGCTATCAAAAGAGGATTTAAATTGAAGTATTCTGCAAATTACTACCCTCAAGGTAATGGTTTAGCAGAATCCACCAATAAAAATCTTATCAAAATTATTAAGAGAACTATTGAGTAAAATCATAAGAACTGGCATAAATCTTTGATATTTGCACTATGGGCTGACAGAATAACATAGAAGGCCTCCATAGGCACTTCTCCATTTAATCTAGTATATGGAAAGGAAGTTGTCATACCAGCAAATTTAGTACTCCCATCACTAGCTTTAGTGCAGTTTATTGAAGAAAGTCCTTCATCTTCTATTCAGCTAAGACATGATCAAATTTTGAAACTAGAAGAAGAAAGGGAAAAGGCCAGAATTATACATGCAAAACATCAGCAAATTATCAAGTCATCTTTTGATGCAACTTCAACCAGTTCAAAGCAATTACAAGTTGGTGATCTAGTTTTGAAATGGGTCAAAGCCCATGAGGATAAAGGAAAACACACTAAGTTCCAGAAAATGTGGCTTGGACCATTTCAAATCAACACGAAGATAGGCCCTTCTACTTTCATATTGCAAGATCTATCAGGAAAGAGAGATTCTCTTCCTGTTAACGGCCTTATCTTGAAAAAATTCTTCAATTGAGGAGGTAACCCCTTCTCCCTTTGTAAATATTCAATTTTCAGCAAAATTTGTGTGCATAACTTATTTTTAGGATTTTGAGAAAATAAAGTTGTAAGAGGCCTCTCATTGGTTTTTTCTATATTGAAAGAGTTACTCAAAAGAAATAGTTCTGATATTTACTTTTGAAAAATGGAAGTCTTAAACGAAAGAGAAATTTCTAGGAAATTAGGTATATTTAGATTCTGAAAACCCCATTTTGTTTATGTGAAAACTTCTCAAGATTTAGAAGTATTATAAATCATTTTAATGTTTTCATGTGGCCTGAAAACAATTATCAATACAAAACAGAAATTGATTTAATCTTAGCATCTTCAACTCTAACCCTATCATCCATGTTCTCTTAAGGAGAAAATTGTTCATCCCATTCATCAAAGTTTATAATTACTCAGAGTGTAATTCTAAAATATATTTGATATAAAAGATAAGAGGTCTTATTGCAAGCCTGCTTACAATGATCATAGGGGAATAGTTCAACTGACATTACCAATACTGCACACCAAAACAGGGTAATGGCTTATAATTATAAGACAAGGGGTCTCATCACGAGCCAGCTTGTTCAGTTAAATTACAATCAGTGAATGGCATTGTCAAATATCTGGCCACCAAACCAGGACATGGCTTTTTATCTGACAAAATAAGAAAAAAGAAAAAGTGATACAAAAATACGGAGACATATTTTTGGATTCATTCTTTTTAATTATACTCTGAAATGGATGGGATAATGAATGATCAAATGGTTAAAGGGTATCCCTGTCGAGACTATAAATGTTTGCTGGCAGCAGAGGCTCTACCTATGACAAAGGAGTCATCATAAAGCTAAGTTAGAAAAGTTTTTTGTTCTATCATTATCAACCAATTAAGGCTAATTTAAAACTTAGAATGTATTTAATTTTATACGAGAAGAAAATAGCATAAATAGTTATCATTATATTCAGAATTTATGATTGCCTAGTTATATTAGAATTTTTTCTATCATATAAGATTTCTAGATTAAGAAAGTTTAAGTATTTTAATTAATTTCTCAGAGATAACTATTTCTCCCAGTGAATCGCCAATTGGTGTGCTCTACAACAACCCCCCATTTCATAAAATTTTTACTTAAAACTCATAATATGGAATGAGTCCCTTTTAAACTTAGATGTGTGAATAAATTGGTATTAACTCATCATTAGAAAAACCTCATCAAAAGGTCCAATGGAAATGATATATTTTAAAATAAATTTTGAATTAAAATAAAGTAGGTCTTTTAAATAATTATAAAAGTTCTTTGTTATTGCGATAAAGCGATCGCAAGATCGCATATCGCAATGATAAGAAAAACATATATAAAAGACCCATTGACTCACTCCGATCCGAAAAGGAAATCGCTATCAGATATTGGGAAAAGGCAAAACACATAGCATAAAGAAACGCCTCCCTTATCGCTCTGATGCAATAAAGTGTATCGCCATCGGCAGTCCGCCGTAACAACCCAATACATGAATTATGACACATTCAAATCCTCCGATGTGCTAAGGCATATCGCCATCGGCGATTGGCAATGTTGCAATGGCACAAGTAATATGACCCGAACCCATCCCTGATTGTGATGCATTAAATCAAGACGCGTGTTTCGAAACATATTTAAAAGGCTTGCATGTTGTGTATCACCTTTTGGTAATCAGAAGATATTTTGGACTATTATTAAAGCCTTTCTATTCACATTACCAATCACCGATTGCGATTTATCTCTGATTATCAATCAAAAAATCTAAGCCGCTTGAATGGATCATTCATCATATAAATAATATAACGGGTATTCATGAACTCCTTTACCATGATTGACAGGTTAAATGGCCAATTAATGAAGCAGTTATGGCGAGATTTTCCTTTAGATTCTATCTGCGGCAGTTTCACCATAATCCTTTATTATACACCAATTGACATAATTTCATATTGGTTTATACTAGCTATTCTCTATATCACATTGGTTTCATTCCTTATGCAGAACTCCGTCGAAATAACGAATTTGAAACAAATGGGAAAGAAATCTAAGAAATCCATAGCAGCAGCGGCTCTTACAGCAACAGTGCAGTCAACCAATGATCCAGGACCAAGTAAAAAAGGTTTAATCTTAGACACTACATGTCTCGGCCTTGGAAATACAAGTTGGCAAAGCATCTACAATTTAATTGAAGCAGAGGAGCCTAAGGAAGTATCGGGAGAAGCTACTGCAAATTCAACTAGTAAATCGGAAGCTTCCCTTAAAGATTTAGTTGATTCATATTTGCACAAGATAGCAGCACGTGAGAAAATTCTTCCATACACTGATGTAGTAAGATGGGTGGTAGAAGAAATTTCAGTTTCAAATAGAATGTTTTGCACAGTTGACGGAAGGATTTTTGGTTCATTTCAGCCTGATGACTTAAGGAAGATGTATCACTTGCCCGAAACTAAAAAGAAATACAACAACGAGACTGAATTGGCCCTAATTAGGCAGTGGAGATAGAATCTCGCAAAGCATAAACATGAATCATTAGGTAAGTACTCTGTAGAATCGTTGTCTTCTCCTTACTATTATGTCGGGGCAATGATGTGTATAATTTGGGGATTGCATGATTCTGCAAAGTTCACTATTGAAATGGTTCCTTTAATGGAAGTGGCAGTTAAGAGTGAAGTGATGGATTGGGCAAACATATTGTCCGATAAATTAACCACTGCAATTCTTGGATTAAGATCAAATACAAGCATAACCACCAGGACTATTCCCCCTTTTTATTACAGTGCTTATATTATGGATACTCTTTGCTTTAATTCTGAATATCCTATACTCGGGTGGAGATGGACTTCACAAGACCCTAAGCCAATCCACATTTATCATCAAATGTTATGGAAGGCACACTATAAAGACCACTTGTACCAAATCTGTAATGGTTTCATCTTACCTATCTATTATGCCATTTTTGATAAGCCAGCCCCAAGGATTTCCGAGGAAGCAGAGATTGACTTGACTGGTTCGGGGAAGACAAGTTCACATATATAAGGATTTATGGTAGCCTTGCAAGACCCCATGTCCTTCCTTTGTATGTACCTGATAAGCTCTTAGCTCGAGAATTGGCCTACCAAATAACAATAGCAGGGACATCCAAAACTCTTAGGAATTTTAAAAAGCAGGCTTGGCCTACATTTCCTTTGAGATGGGTGTTTACACTCTACATGATTACAAGCATGCGAAAAAGGAGGCAGAAAAAATAAACAGGCTCAATCTTGCAACCATTCCTAACAGGCAATTCGATCCAAGGAAATTTGCCTATACTATTCTTGAACAAGCCAAACTTACAAAGTTTGAACATGAAAAAAATGAATTTGATGACCTGTTTTCTTCAACAGAATCATTATTCCAGGTAAAAACATTGGCCAAAATGAGATATAAAGATGAAGGGCTGGTAGAATTTAATAGGCTCAGAGAACAGAGGTTGTAAACTCTACCTCTGGACTTATTAGCTACTACCCCAACAACCCAGTCAAGTGAGCCTGAACAGCAAATTATTGATAAACCTCCTGCTATAGAGAAGATTCTTGAAAAATGAAAAGAACTAGAGCAGGAGAAAGAGAAAGAAAAAGAACAGGACAAGGGCAGTGAACACATCAATATAGATACTCAGATTGATCCCAAGCTGCTTAAAGAATGGCAACAATTCGATTCCATTATAAGCAATCCTGAAGGTTCAAAAGGTTTCAGCACACCTAAAGTAACATTCGGTCAAGGGACAGCAACAACTACCGTTCCAATTGAAGGACCCAGCAGCCTACCCACCAGCGAAGATGTAGAAATAATTCCTAAGGATCCATCCGATCAGATTGTTTTGCAGATAGAAGATATACCACCATTAGATGTCTTTTATAGTCCCAAACATAGGGCTATAGTGAAAAGACAGAGGAAAAGGAGAAGACTTGATCAATATTCCCTTTTACCTATACAAATAGAGATGGCTAATGTGGTATGGAAAGAAGAATTCAATCCTTCCGAAGACCTCACAAAAATTTCTCAGTATGTCGGAGCTTACTCGGCAACTACTATGGATAAAGCATTGGAGGTAAGCAATTTACTCAAGGAAAAGGACCAAACAATTGTTTCCTTACAGTCATAGGTATCCGAGAGACAACAAAGAATAGAACAATTAGTACAGCAGCTAGTAGAACAGCAGCAAATAAACAATCAATTAAATGAACAATTGGTCAAAGAGAAGAAGAGGATAGATCAAAGCACAACGCAGAAACAAAAAGAATTATCTGTAGCATTAGCCAAGTTGAAGACAATAAATGAACAAATGAGTAAGATAAAAGATGAGAAAATCGCTCAACTATCTTAACAGGTAGATAAATTCAAGGGTCTTCCTCAACCAGCAGATTTCAGGTCTGAAGCTCTCCAGATCAATAAAGCACTGATTAAACAGCTAAAATTGCTATGTCATAATATTTCTCTGGTTGAGCCCCTTTGTGAGATTACTTCATCAATAATTGACAAATAAGTCGACGCTAGGCAGGATTTGGAACAGGTCGATGAGACTTTAACCAACTTTCTTGCTTGGCAAGAAACCAATGAAGGGCAAGCCACAAATCTGCCTAAAATTCTAGAGTCACATAAAGAAATCATTTTCCTAGAATGGCAGTCACAATTGATGAAATCAAAAAGAGAAACCTCAAGATGCAGATTATCAACCAGTAATTTAATTGAGTTAATAAATTATACTCTTCATCTGTCTAACTTGATTTCACAATGCACTCCACGTAAATTGTCGTCAGCCAAAGCATTGGAACAAACATGCAATCAAGAATTGGAGAAGAATGGGAGATTAACCGCTGGCATCCAAAGTTTAACTTGGGATACCTTTTGGTTTTTCCTAGTTAAGCCATACAGTCCAAGGGCAGTGCTCAAATGTTTAACTGATGCAACCGGTTACATGATTCCTAAAATTCACAATGCCACATATTTAGCCCAACTGCATTCTCATCTGAGTCACCCTCCAGAATTGCAACCAATGCTTGCTATCTACCAGCTCAAGCCAAAGGAAGATCATCCGAAACAGTGAATTATGCTGCCAACTGCAAACAGGCCTATTTTGAGGAGATTTTTCATGATCTAGTTATACCACCTAGTAGCATTTCTATTTCATAATTAGTTATCTTAGATAGTATTTATAGACCCTTTCATGTATTTGGAAAGGGTCCTCAGTTTTTGTATAAACTCAAATCAGTAAGTTACACTATTGCACTTATGATATATTTTTTATGAAGACTAGGCCAGTATTCTGAATTTTAACGAAGAAAGCTTTGATGATATGTGCACTATTGCTTTATCGTGGAAGTGTTTCTAAGTTAGAAGAAGGAATTTGAATGCGATTGATATCAAGAGTGATCCAAATAACATATGGTACTATTATCTATGCTCTTGCTTCATTCTTTAATGTGAATCGGCATTTATTTAATCTTGCTATCATTGGATATATATATATATGTGTGTGTGTGTGTGTGTGTGTTTTAACAGTAGTCCTTATACTTATCACTATTGAATGTTTAAGGAGTGTTATTCTTTCAATCATATTTATGTCAATGATATATGAAGAATATTGTAATAATGTTTTAATCATTACTTTGTTCAAATACTTGAACAAAGTAATTATCATATGAATAAATGTCTTTATTTACTAATAGAGTCATCTATATGCCTGTTTGTGGATAAAGATCATCGAAGGTTACACTAAAGTAGAAATTCCCCGAGATAAATTAGTGGTTTATAATTTTACTTTGTAGATTAAATCATCATCCATTATCATTAGATATTAGACATCCACCACTTATCCATCCCGTCTTCAAATTATTGGGAAACTGGTCCCATTATTTCCAGTCGGAGCCACCACGCCAAACGGAAAAGGAGTTGCCTTTAAGGTCCGGACCGGGTGGTTTCCCTGATGTTGTTGCAGTGATTTTCGAGGCATCAACACATAGACATCATTATAAAATGTCAACATAAATTTATTTGATATTTAAATTGTACATTTAAATATAGTATTATTTTTATGTTTTTTTTTAAATGAAGTATTTATATTAATTTTTAAAGGTCTGCAAAGCATAATCTTCTTCCCTTCTAGTGGTGGAGAACAATCAAGATGATTATTATAATTATAAATAAATAAAATAGTTATAGAATTGAGGCTTCTGTGATCCATCAAATTTGTAAGAAGAGCTTCGGCGAAAATCACATGAAAATACCATTGTCGACGCGTTTCGAACCAACTAGTGTGGTTCATCGTCAAGACAAGTGAAGAAGCAAATCTGGCCTAGCATGTTAAATAGACTGAGCAGAGACTCCAACGGCTACATAACGGCTAATTAACGGTTACTTTGGACTATAAGGCCAGGTCAAAATTATACTAATAAATTAATATTATTTTTATTTTAATAATCTTTAGATTAATAATATATTACCCTACTTCTATAAATAAGTAAAATTAGGTATAATTAAGGTCAGGTTAAAGTTATATTAATAAATTTAGTATTATTCTTTTATTGTAATAATCTTAAGGTTAATAATATAATATTCTATTTCTATAAATACGTAAAATTAGGTACAATGAGTACTAATGTTATTAGGTTATAAATAAATATATATTTTAATGGTAAGTTTAAAGCCCTTAAATTATTAATTTATTAATTTATTTACTAAATATATAAATTAGTTTGTTAAGAGAATTAATAATCGTGAGGGTTATTTTAAAAAGTAAAGTTAATTTGTATTTATTAATGGTCCTAATTATCGAGAAAAATCTCAAAATTAATAGGATTGTTTATTAAGTAATTTAATTTATTTAATGAGGTATATATATATATATATATATATATATATATATATATAATATATATATATATTATTATTAGAATACTAATTAAGATATATCATACTTTTTATCGTTAATATAGAGAGATGATTTGCAATAAAAATAAAATAAACTATGAAAAGTATAAATGCAATACAATAAACCAAATTAGAACCAAGGATAAATAATAACTCACTAGGAAAGCATAATAACCCCAAGGATGCATCAAGAAGGTGAAGGCCCCCTACCAATGTACTAATCATCTAACTAATCATCTAACTACATGAAATCAAATTAGAATAATAACTGAAATTATATACATTTCTATGTATGTATATATATATGACAAATGCATATATGTATGGTTAAGAAGAATGATAATATTAAAGAATCAAGGAGGATATACAATCATCCGCTATATATAACTATATATAAATACACGTAATAGAGGAGACTATATTATGTGAACAGAAAAGAGAACCTCCTGGAAGAGCGACAAAGAGACACAAGAGGCGAAGGATAGGATAAAATTTCAAGGAAACCCTGGATCAGGGCGGAAGAGGAAGAATCAAAAGGCATCGGGGGGGACGATGCAAGCACAACAGAAGAACAACAGGGCGGGGGGGGGAAGAAACACTAAGAAGACAGGGCGGGGATCCAACACCTACTTACCTTCCAGCCATCATCTCTGTTGAGGTTGATAGGCCTTTTTTCAATTTCTATAGCTTCCCTTAGCTTGCGATGATGGAACTGAGCCACCTTGGCAATAACCTTGGCCTCCTCTATACAGACATGATGCCTGGTCTTGTCTACATGCTCTACTAAGGCTGAAGACTTAGTTCTCCCATGCCTCAGGTCAGATGCATGCTCGCAGATTCTTTACTGGATGGAACACCCTGTTTCACCTATATAGGGCGTCCCACAAGAGCAAGGAATCAAATAAACACCCTTCATGTCCATAGAGTTAACTGGATCTTTCACTGACCTAAGGGAATTGCAAATGGTTTTGAGGGGCCTGAAGGTTGAGGGAATATCGAATTTTCTGAGGATCCGAGCTATCTTGTCTATGGTCCCCTGGATATAGGGAAGATGGACACCTAGATAGCGTTCCTTAGGTTCTTTCTTCTTAAACGCATTTTTAGAGGCTTTAAGGAAAGCTTTCCGACCCAGGTGCCTACTATATCCATTTTCCACAAAGACATCAAGGAGGTGGGATCTCTCTTTATCCAGGCTCTCATTATCTGAAATTCTGAGGGCACAAGTGGCCAGGGTGTTAAGAACACCCATCTTCTGAGCGGGGAAATGGTGGGAATCGGCGTGAAGATACTGCTCTGTGTGTGTTTTCTTCCGGAACACGGAGTGGGAGAGAGATCCGTCTTCCTTCCTAGAAATAAGAATATCCAGGAAAGGGAGGCTACCGTTGACCTCTTTTTCCATGGTGAACATAATAGTTGAGGACTGGCCATTGAGGTGATTGAAGAAATGATCAAGTTCCTCATGGCCATGAGGCCAGATGACATTAGTGTCATCTACATACCTTTTCCAAAGCTTCGGAAGCAGACGAGACGAGGCTAGAGCTTTGGCCTTGAAATCTTCCATAAAAAGATTGGCCACGATTGGGGAGAGGGGGGAACCCATAGCCACACCACAGGTCTTCTCAAAGACCTCACCTTCAAAACAGAAGAACGTGGAAGTGAGACAAACCTCGACCAGATGAGCGGTATCTGGATCTGTTAGGCGATAGATCACTTCCAAGGCCTCTTTTATAGGAATGCAAGTGTACAAGGAGACCACATCAAAGCTGACAAGAATGTCTTCCGGATTAAGCCTAATATCCTGGAGATCCATGATGAAGGATGCAGAGTCCTTCACGAAGGACTCAGTGCGGCCAACCAGGGGTTTAAGCTTAAGAGCCAGAAACTTGGCTAGAAGGTAGGTCAGACCATCGATGGTGTTGACGATAGGCCTCAGAGGTGCTCCTTCCTTGTGAATTTTAGGCACCCCATAGATTCTAGGAGAAATAATATGAAAAGTTTATATAGCCGCAATAAAAACAATATTAATAAAGACAATGTATATAATAACTGGAATACAGACATTATTAATAAGAATATAAACATTAATATTAAGGTCAATAATAATAGCGTATGTAATTCTATAAATAATCCTTGTAACATCAATATTAATACTAATACATATAATAATATGATCAAGGATAGGAGTTATAATAATAGGGACAATAATAATGAAGTGTTGGATAATAATATGATCAATAAAAGTAGTTATAATAATATAAGCAATAATAATGAGTTAGATAATAGGAATATAGACATGAATATTAAGGTCAATAATAATAAGGTATGTAATTCTATAAATAATCCATATAACATTAATTTTGAATGCAATAAAGACAGCTATATTAACACTAATACATATAATAATATAATCAATGAAAGTAGTTATAATAATATGGGCAATAATAATGAGTTGGATAATAATATGATCAATGAAAGTAATTATAATAATATGAGCAATAATAAGGAGTTGGATAATAGTAATATGATCTCTAATAATATCATCATGATAGGCAATAATATCAAAAACAATCAAAGTAATATTAATAGTAGGGTTGGTGACAATAATGGTTTCATTAATGATAATATATTAGATAGCAGCAATAAGAGTATTCTATCTCTTGATGTCGTTGTTGGTCCAAGCTATAGTAGAGAGGATGAGAACCTCAGCAAAAAGGTCTCTCTTCCCTCTTCCCGGAATAGTAAAGTTTTTAACCTATCTAGCTTTTCCTTCTCCCTTGAAGTTTTTAGTCTTTTAGGAAAAGGCTTAAACTTTTCCCTTGCCCCTAGAAAAATCCCTGTTGATGACATTATTTGCGATGTGGAGCATGGAATCAAGGATCTACCGGATAATATTAAGGACACTATCAGGCAGGACTGTGTTGTCGTCCTCAAGAAGGCTAAGCCCCCGCGGAGGAACCTTAGTAAGGAGGAGTTCTATGCCCTAAAGTCCTTAAATCAGAATGAAGATATTGTGGTCCTTAAGGCAAATAAAGGAGGGGCAACGGTCATCCTCAACAAGGAGGATTATCGTAAGAAGATGTTAGATCATCTCCACAACAGTGGCAGTTATAAAAAGCTTGCCAAGAACCCTCTTAAGAAAATCTCTAAGGTAGTGGCTCTCGCCATCAAATCTAGTAGCTCGGTAAGTTCCCTGTCCCATTGCTCCTAGAATCTATGGGTTGCCTAAAATTCACAAGGAAGGAGCACCTCTGAGGCCTATCGTCAACACCATCGGTGGTCTGACCTACCTTCTAGCCAAGTTTTTGGCTCTTAAGCTTAAACCCCTGGTTGGCCGCACTGATTCCTTCGTGAAGGACTCTGCATCCTTCATCATGGATCTCAAGGATATTAGGCTTAATCCGGAAGACATTCTTGTCAGCTTTGATGTGGTCTCCTTGTACACTTGCATTCCTATAAAAGAGGCCTTGGAAGTGATCTATCGCCTAACAGATCCAGATACCGCTCATCTGGTCGAGGTTTGTCTCACTTCCACGTTCTTCTGTTTCGAAGGTGAGTTCTTTGAGCAGACCTATGGTGTGGCCATGGGTTCCCCCCTCTCCCCAATCATGGCCAATCTTTTTATGGAAGATTTCGAGGCCAAAGCTCTAGCCTCGGCTCGTCTGCTTCCAAAGCTTTGGAAAAGGTATGTAGATGACACTAATGTCATCTGGCCTCATGGCCATGAGGAACTTGATCATTTCTTCAATCACCTCAATGGCCAATCCTTAGCTATTAAGTTCACCATGGAAAAAGAGGTCAATGGTAGCCTCCCTTTCCTGGATATTCTTATTTCTAGGAAGGAAGACGGATCTCTCTCCCACTCTGTGTTTCGGAAGAAAACACACATAGAGCAGTATCTTCACGCCGATTCCCACCATTTCCCCGCTCAGAAGATGGGTGTTCTTAACACCCTGGCCACTCGTGCCCTCAAAATTTCGGATAATGAGAGCCTGGATAAAGAGAGATCCCACCTCCTTGATGTCTTTGTGGAAAATGGATATAGTAGGCACCTGGGTCGGAAAGCTTTCCTTAAAGCCTCTAAAAATGCGTTTAAGAAGAAAGAACCTAAGGAATGTTATCTAGGTGTCCATCTTCCCTATATCCAGGGGACCATAGACAAGATAGCTCGGATCCTCAGAAAATTCGATATTCCCTCAACCTTCAGGCCCCTCAAAACCATTCGCAATTCCCTTAGGTCGGTGAAAGATCCGGTTAACCCTATGGACATGAAGGGTGTTTATTTGATTCCTTGCTCTTGTGGGACGCCCTATATAGGTGAAATAGGGTGTTCCATCCAGCAAAGAATCTGCGAGCATGCAGCTGACCTGAGGCATGGGAGAACTAAGTCTTCAGCCTTAGCAGAGCATGTAGACAAGACCAGGAATCATGTCTGTATAGAGGAGGCCAAGGTTATTTCCAAGCTTGCTCAGTTCCATCATCGCAAGCTAAGGGAAGCTATAGAAATTGAAAAAAGGCCTATCAACCTCAACAGAGATGATGGCTGGAAGGTAAGTAGGTGTTGGATCCCCGCCCTATCTTCTTAGGGTTTCCTTCCCCCCCCGCCCCGTTGTTCTTCTTGTTGGTGCTTGCATCGTCCCCCCCCCCGATGCCACTTTTGATTCTTCCATCTCTGCCTGATCTAGGGTTTCCTTGAAATTTTCTCTTATCCTTCGCCTCTTGTGTCTCTTTGTCGCTCTTCCAGGAGGTTCTCTTTCTATTCGCATAATATAATCTCCTCTATTACCTGTATTTATATATAGTTATATATAGCGGATGATTGTATATCCTCCTTGATTCTTTAATATTATCATTCTTCTTACCCGTACATATATGTATTTGTCATATATATATACATACATAGAAATGTATATAATTTCAGTTATTATTCTAATTTGATTTCATGTAGTTAGATGATTAGTACATTGGTAGGGGGCCTTCACCTTCTTGATGCATCCTTGGGGTTATTATGCTTTCCTAGTGAGTTATTATTTATCCTTGGTTCTAATTTGGTTTATTGTATTGCATTTATACTTTTCATAGTTTATTTTATTGCAAGTCATCTCTCTATATTAACGATAAAATTAGTATTCTAATATAAATCATATATATATAAATATATATATATATTTCCTCATTAAATAAATTAAATTACTTAATAAACAATCCTATTAATTTTAAGATTTTTCTCGATAATTAGGACCATTAATAAATACCAATGAACTTTACTTTTCAAAATAACCCTCATGATTATTAATTCTCTTAACAAACTAATTTATATATTTAGTAAATAAATTAATAATTTAAGGGCTTTAAACTTACCATTAAAATACATATTTATTTATAACCTAATAACATTAGTACTCATTGTACCTAATTTTACGTATTTATGGAAATAGAATATCATATTATTAATCTTAAGATTATTATAATAAAAGAACAATATTAAATTTATTAATATAACTTTAACCTGACCATAATTATACCTAATTTTACTTATTTATAGAAGTAGGGTAATATATTATTAATCTAAAGATTATTAAAATAAAAATAATATTAATATTTATTAGTATAATTTTGACCTCGCCTTATAGTCCAAAGTAGTCGTTAATTAGCCGTTATGTAGCCGTTGGAGTCTCTGCTCAGTCTATTTAACATGCTAGGGCAGATCTGTTTCTTCACTTGTCCCGATGATGAACCACACTAGTTGGTTCGAAACGCGTCGACAATGGTCTTTTTAATGTGATTTACGCCGAAGCTCTTCTTACAAATTTGATGGATCACAGAAGCCTCAATTCTACAACTTTTTTAGAGTTCATTACATTCAAACATTTCAGTAGATTCTTTGAGTGTTATGTTCTTTTGATTCCTGGAAAACGTCTTTCAACATTGCACCTTCCATTAAAAAGTATGTTTTGTCATCATGCCACCCAATGATAAGCAGGTTCTTCATATTTCTGAGTTGTTCCTTAAATCACTAATCTTCAATAAATAATGAAATCATAAATATTATTATATGTAATTACATGAAAATAAATAGTAAATTATAAATAATATAATTAAATTCATGTCAAACATATTGAGATAATTTTTATAACTTCAAATCTTTTTCTCAATTCATAGAACTAGCTCCCTCTTTTAAATAATTTCATAAATCTAACTCATAGAGAGTCCATATAACCATACCCAACAAGAATTTGGAAAGTCTAGTTCCATGAGCAACATTTGTGTCCTACCCTTTTTTAATAATTTCACCGTATGATGGAGATGTAATGTTTAACATTTTGACTAAGTCAAATTACATAAAAATAAAAATAAAATTAAATAAAAAAATCAATGTATTGTAATGTTAACATTTTAACTCGATAAAAAAAAATGTCTGCATGGGGTAGCTCAAGTGGCAGTGGCTGTGGAAATGAATTCTCATTAAAGTCTTGGGTTCAAATCTTGGGCGGAGTGAATAATGGACATGTAAACACGAAAATAGGAGAGTCCTACCAAACTTACAAAATAAATAAATAAATAAAAAATATCATATCATGTACACCTTGGCTTTGTATTGAATGGATTTGAAGATTTGTTTCGTAGTTCCTGTGGCTTAGTTTAAATATAGCTAAATTAAAATAAAAACAATAAAAACATAAAGATTCCATGAATAGTTTATATTAAAAAAGTTTGTATTAAAAACGTAGTTGTTATTTCTCAGATCCTAGCTAAATTAAAATAAAAACATAAAAACATAAAGATTCCATGAATAGTTTATATAAAAATGTAGTTGTTATTTCTCAGATCCATAATCGAATCCATACAAATAATGTCGTCATCAATACTTTATGTTAATGTTATATATTTAATGTTGTAGTGAAATAAATAGGAATTTATTAATTAAAGCTTTATTATTTCAGTTCATCGAATGAGAGTTTAAAATTTTATTTTAAATTTTAAATATCAAATTATTATATAACAAGCAAAGACACTTTGCAAATGCATAGAAGAAATGACATAACATAACCAACTGAAGAACCCTCACCGAGGCTTGCTGGGTAAAATCATATTGAGATTCCACATCTTGAAGAGGGGATTCCTATACTGGATCAATATGTGGAATCTTCTTCTGAACCACTTTCTCCCTCGCATGAAGCTCCAACCATTGATGACACTTTGAGTGATGTGATTGACATAATTGGGAGACTAAATCTTGATTCAGCCCCAACTCATTCAACTGAGCAGCCTGGGCCATCTCAGAAAGGTCCTCCAAAATGATTGACAAAGACACTTGAAAGTGCATGTCTTGATGAGGTTGGAAAGACAGGAACAAGAAGCTCAACCAGATAGAATGGAGGTGATGTAGAAGATTCTAATTCATTGTTTGATATGGATGTTTCTTATGATTGTGAACTGAATTTGTCTACAGATTATGAACCAACTTCCTTCAAAAACGTCACTTCTCATGATGAATGGAAAGAAACGATGCAAAAAGAATATGATGTTTTGATAAAGAATGGGACCTAAAAGCTGGTTGATCCTCCATTGGAAACCAAACCAATAGGATGCAAGTGGGTCTTCAAGAACAAGTATAAATCATATGGCTCACTTGACAAGCACAAAGCCAGGCTTGTGGAAAAACGTTTTGCACACAAGGGGTCAACTATGAGGAGACCTTTTCCCCACAACAAAATGGGCTACCATCCGTACACTCTTTGCCTTGGCAGCTTAGAACGGTTGCAAAGTCTATCAAATGGATGTAAAAACTATGTTCTTCAATAAATATCTGAAAGAGAATGTTTTTGTGTCCCATCTAGAAGGATTTGTTGTGAAGGGTCAAGAACATAAAGTATGCAAGCTTGTAAAATCCTTGTATGGCTTCAAGAAAACACCGCGAGCCTAGTATGAGAAGTTAACAAAGCATCTTTTGAAACTCAACTTCAAACATTATGATCTTGATGATGCAACTTTGTTTGTTAAGAAAGTTGGCAAAACAATTGTTTATATTGTGGTGTATGTAGATGATATTTTGATGACAAGGAACAATGAAAGATATATTTCATCCATAAAGAAGGAATTGAGAAAAGGTTTTGAAATGACAAACTTGGGGTATGTTCACTAATATCTTGGTATTGAAGTAACTCAACATCTAAAGTTTATGTTCCTCTCTCAGAAGAAGTACGTTGGAGATTTGTTGAACAAGTTTGGCATGGCTAAGTGCAATCCTTTGACTACTCCAATGGAACAAAACTTAAAGCTCACATCCACTGAAGGAAAAGAATTTGAGGATGCAACAAAGTATAGACAACTTGTAGGAAGTCTCTACTACCTGAATACTACTAGACCAAACATTTCATTTGCTGTTGGAATCCTCTCCAAGTTTATGCAAAAGCCTTGTGGGGGATATTGGTCTGCTGTGAAAAGAGTTCTAAAAACTTGAAGGGAACTCAAGACTTTGGACTTAAGTATACACAGGTGGTCGACTTCAACTTGATAGGATACTCTGATTTAGACTTCGATGGAGATAAATAAAATGGGGTATCTACTTCAGGTTATGCTATGAGCCTTGGATCAGGAGCTGTCTCCTGGAGGTCACACAAACAATCAGTTCCAACAGATTCCACAACAGAGGCATAATATATAACAACAGTTGAAGCAACAAAGGAAATTGTGTGGCTCAGGAAAATTATGGCAGATTTGCAGGTGAAACAAGTGCATTCAACTCTACTCATGATTGACAACACTTCTGCAATAAAGTTGGCCAAGAACCTAAAGTTCCATGATTGAACAAAGCAAATCAATACAAAATACCATCTGATTCAACATCATGTTGAGGCCAAGACAATCCATCTATTCCATTGTCCACAAATGAGTAGATCGCAGACAACTTCACCAAAGTACTTGAAAAAGAAAAGTTCGAAAGATTCATAATGATGCTTGGACTCACCAACATTCCCTTCAGATTAAGGGGGGACTGTTGACACCTAATCACTGGGATTAGGTGGATATGTAAAATAATGTAAATATATAATAAGGAGAGTTGGAATATGAAGAGACACTAAGAGATGAAGCCCAAGAGTCTCTCCCTCCATGTATATATCTATGATCAGCCTTACTGTAAAACCTTAACAATTCAGTTTGAGGAGTAACCTCCTGGCCTGACATGGTATCAAAGCCAGCTCCATTTTTGGATTCCCTCTCTGCCCTTGTAACTCCCTCTTGCCTATGTTCTAACCATTTTGCAGAACTGACACCTCTTCCATTGCTCCATCTTGTGACTTAATCGCTAATCTACACCGAAATATGTGTTACTGGAGGTTGTTGGAGGATCGAATCTATGCTGCCTGGAAGTGCTATGGTGCAGTGATCCTCCTCCATGCTGCACGAATGATATGTGGTATGTCGATTTTTTTTGGTATGGCGAATGAATGATGTGTTACCCAGTTGTGATACGTTGAACGTTGAATGATTGTGTTACATTGAACATTCCTCTCCCTATCCCACCACTGATTAACGCTCTCACAATTGGTTAACACTGATTCAACACTTTTCATATGAACACTCTATACTTAATATGAAACAATGATTTGGTGTTACATTTAATACCACGTCTGGCCTCACATCCCACACACCTGTATCATAGTCACGCATACCTCCATAATCACACATATATATGCTCACGCATAACTCCATAATCACACATATCTCCACTCCGTTGTTACGTTATTTGACTCCATTCCACTCCACTGCATAATACACATTCTAGCTCCATACCATACCCACTGTGTTTTACATAAATTTACCTCCTGTTTTCTGCATAAATTTACCTCCTGATGCCCGAACTCACCTCCCTCTGTCATAACTCTGACCTCTGACATAAGTTGAACATTGATATATAAAATATTTAATGTCCATGGTAACTCTCCCTCCATTGCATACGTTGAACGCTGATGTTACACTGACTGTTGAATAACATAACTCCTGAGTTTTTAATAGCTGGTAATACCACAGAGTCTTGCAATACCACAGTCCTCAGCCTTGCCATCAGTCACACTCCACCTCACCTCCGCTCCAAAATCATCACTCCGATATACCAAGCTGTTTCAATATATGCATTAATACCATTAATATATGCATTAATACTGATGTTTCAATACATGCGTTAATACCAAAAGTCATATGTGTTTTTTTACTCCATACTCCATATTATATTTCTATTGAATCCCGCGCTATGTGAATACCACGCTGCCCATACCTCTGCTCCCATGCCAATCCGCTCCAACTCCCGATTTTTTACATTGCGTATTGCTTCTGTATTGTTGATTGTGTAACAAATTACCTCCCCCATATAAGCCCTCCCTTCATATAAACCTCCCCCTATATACCTCTGCCATATATATCAGAATTGTAGTTTTTACAACCACAAGTGCAATTTTTTTATATTGGTAGCAGAGTACACACATTTAAAATGCATTAATTGATATCTGTACACACATTTAAAATGCATTAATTGATATCTGTTGTTGGAGTAGTTCTCTTAGGAAAAGAGAACTATCCTGAATGGTCAAGGAAGATAAAAAGCACTTTCATTTTCAATGAGTTGTGTAAAGGAGTTTGTATAGGAGAATGAGATAATGAACCTGCAAAGTCCACCTCAGATAAAAATATTTCCATTTGGGAAAATAAGAATATTAAGACCTATTCCTTGATTGAAACATCTGTAAATGCAGAGGCAATTAGCCATATTTCACCATTTTCAAATGATTTTGAAGCCTTACAAAAGTTGAAGGAACTCTATGACTCACACTCTGAACTTGAAGTTGTCCAATTGATGATTAAATTGTTTGGTCTTGAATTGAAAATTGATGATCCTCTTGCCTTAACATCAGAAGTAAGATCTATTATGCATGATATCAAAACCATTGGAGTTCAAATAGACATTCCTCTTATAGCTTATGTCAAGGCACTATATCCCACTTATTCAAATTATCTTGAGTCATTGCAAGCAAGTAGAAAGTTACTCAAGGAGATTACCTTTGACTCCCTTGCGAAAAAGTTTGCTGAGAGAGAGAAGGATTTTGGGAAGAAGACAACTCCTCAGTGTTTTGAAGAAGCTGTGTGTTTTTCACCTAAAGAGAATAATCATGCACACGACCTTCTAGAGGAAGAGGTGGCCAAAAAGGAAGAGGGAGAATGAATTTTAGAGGCAGGGGGGGTAGATAGTTCCAAGGAGAAAAGTCTGATCTTCATTGCATATGTTACAATAGAGATGGACATGATGCATCCACATGCAAGTTTCTTTGGGACAAAATTGAGCAAGAAATAAATGAAGCCAAAGGTAAAACCAATGACAAAGGGAAAGGTAAAGCACTCGAATCCACTCACTATGTTGTAGCACATTTTAATATTGGAGTAACTGAAGATTTGTTTAATGCTTCATTTGCTTCTTGGAAAATGATTGGTTGCTTGATTCACGAGAAACTTGCCACATGAATTTTAGAAGATATTGTTTTGAAGAATTTACTGAAAATGTCTATGGAGCAATATACTTTGTAGACAAATCAAAACTCAAGCCATCAGAGCTTGTCATAATCAGGCTCAAACTACCTAGTCTTCCAACCTCTCTTTTGCATGATGTTTTATATCTCCCGGAGTTGAAGAGAAACTTGCTGTCTTTGGTCCACATCTGCCAACAAGGACACTCCATTCATATGTTTGATTACAAGGTTGAGGTTAGAAAAGCATCATATCGCTCACTTGTCATGATGGGGATAGAAGAAGAAATACTTCTGAAGCTGCAAGGTACCTCTGCTCGTGCATACAAATTCTCATACAGTTCTCATTATGATTGAGGTCCATTTCCATCAAGTCTTTTATGGCATGCTAGATTTGGACACTTGAATTATGACAACTTTCGTATGTTGAAGACAAGTGGCGTTACTAGTTTGCCTACAATTCTTAAGAAACTTAAGCAATGTGATGCTTGTATTCTAGGAAAGCATAACAAACAGTGTTTTCATGATTCACATTCCAGAGCACATAAGAAACTTGAAATTATTCATTCAGACTTATGTCACCCAATTCCTATTCCTTCTGCAAATGGTAATAAATATATGATGAATTTTATTGATGACTACAACAAAATGTGTTGGATTTATTTATTGAAGAAAAAATATGATGCTTTTCAAACATTCAAGAAATTTCACGCATAAATTGAAAATGATGCACAATTTCATATTGGTTATATTTGCACCGATAATGGAAAAAATACACTTCAAATGAATTTGAAAACTATCTTCACCAGCATGGGATCAAACATCAAACAACTGTACCTTATAATCCCCAACAAAATGGAGTAGCTGAAATAATGAACATGACAAACTTAAATATGGTGCGTTCCATGATGTTTTTCAAGAATGTAAAATTGATGTTTTGGGCTGATGTAGTTTTATGTGCTGTGTAGAAAACGAATACGTGTCCATCTAATTATATTAGAAACAAGACTCCTTATGAAATGTGGTATGGCCACATTCCCTCAATAAATCATCTCAATGTCTTTGGTTCCACCTTTTATGCCTTGATACCTACGGAACAAAGAAACAAACTTTGTGCAATGAGTCATAAGTGTATCTTCTTGGGGTATTCAAATACCTCTAAAGCGTACTATCTCTATGATGAAGCTAATAAGAAGTTTGTAGTGTCTAGAGATGTGATATTTCTTGAATATTCCAAGGCTAACAATGTCGTTGAGCAGAAACTTGATCGCTTGGATAGATTTGTACATGCCAAGTCCTTTCAAGAATTTGATAATGAGATTCCAAATCTTGAAGGGAAGATTCCTATACTTGATCAATTTTTGGAATCTTCTTCTGGAGCACTCCCCCCCCCCCCACATGAAGCTACAACAACTAATGACAATTTGAGTGATGTGATTGATAGAATTGGGAGACTCAAATATTGATTTAGTCCCAACTTAGTCAACTGAGAAACCTGGGTCATATTAGAAATTTCCTCCAAAATGGTTGACAAAGACACTTGAAAGTGTTCATCCAGATGAGGTTGGAAAGACATGAAAGAGAAATTCAACCAGAAAAAATGGAGGTGATGTAAATGATTCCTATTCACCTATTGATATGGATGTTTCTTATGATTGTGACCTGAATCTATCTTCATATTTTGAACCAAATTCCTTCAAAGAAGCTGCTTCTCATGATGAATGGAAAGAAGCAAGGCAAAAGGATTATGCTGCCTTGATAAAGAATGACACTTGGAAGCTGGTTGATCCTCCATTGGGAACCAAACCAATAGGCTGCAAGTGGATATACAAGAAAAACTATAAAGATGATGGCTCACTTGACAAGCACAAAGCCAAGCTTGTGGCAAAAGGTTTTGAACAGAAGGAAGGGGTTGACTATGACAAGAATTCCCCCCCCCCCACAACAAAATGGGCTACCATCCGGACACTCTTTGCCTTGGCAGCTTAGAACAGTTGGAAAGTCCATAAAATGGATGTAAAAACTTCTTTCTTGAATGGAGATCTGAAAGAGAATGTTCTTATGTCCCATTTAGAAGAATTTATTGTGAAGGGTCAAGAACATAAACTATGAAAGCTTGTAAAATCCTTGTATGGCCTCAAGCAAGCACCGTGAGCCTGGTACGAGAAGTTAACAAAGCATCTTCTGAAACTCAACTTCAAACATTATGATATTGATGATGCAACTTTGTTTGTAAAGACAGTTGGAAAAATTGTTGTGTATCTTGTGGTGTATGTAGATGATATTTTGATGATAGGGAACAATGAGAGCTATATTTCATCCATAAAGAAGGAATTGGGGGAAGGTTTTGAAATGTCAGACTTAAGGTATGTTCACTACTATCTTGGTATTGAAGTAACTCAACATCCGAAGTTTATACTCCTCTCTTAGAAGAAGTACGTTGGAGATCTATGCATGTATGAGTGCAATCCTTTGACTACTCCAATGGAACATTTCTTAAAGCTCACATCCACTGAAGGAATATACTTTGAGGATGCAACAAAGTATAAACAACTTGTAAGAAGTGTCATCTACCCGACTACTAATATACCAAACATTTCATTTGTTGTTGGAACCCTCTCTAGGTTTATGAAAAATCCTTGAGAGGGACATTGGTTTGCTGCCAAAAGAGTTCTAAAGTACTTGAAGGGAACTCAATACTTTGGACTTAAGTATACATAGGTGGGCGACTTCATTTTTATCAGATACTTTGATTCAAACTTCAATGGAGATAAAGAAACTAGGGTATCTACTTCAGGTTATGCTATGAGTCTTGGATATGGAACTGTCTCCTCAAGGTCACATAAACAATAAGGTCCAACGGATTCTATAACAAAGGAATAATATGTGGCAGAAAATGAAGCAACAAAGGAAATTGTGTGGCTCAAGAAAATTTTGGAAGATTTGCAAGTGAAACAAGTGCATTCAACTCTACTCATGATTGACAACATTTCTGCAATAAATTTGGCCGCGAACCCAAAGTTCCATGATCGAAAGAAGCACATCAATACAAAATACCATCTGATTTAGCATCATGTTGAGGCCAATACAATCCATATATGCCATTGTTCCACAAATGAGAAGATTGTATACATGTTCACCAAAGCGCTTGGAAGAGAAAAGTCCGAAAGATTCAGAACGATGCTTGAACTCACCAACATCGCTTCAGATTAAAGGATGGGGGAATGTTGACACCTAATCATTGGGATTTGGTGAATATTTAAAATAGTGTAAATATAAAATAAGGAGAGCTGGAATATGAAGAGGCACTGGGAGATGAAGCCCAAGAGTCTCTCCCTTCAATTATATATCTATCGTCAACCTTAATGCAAAAATCACAATTTAGTTTGAGGAGTTACTTCTTGGCCTAATAGTTTGCTGGGTGAAATCATTATAGAAAATAGTGGCTTGCCAGTAAGGTTGAAGAAACCCATTGGAAGCTTGTGGATTGATGAACCTACTGGTTTTGGAAAATTCACTCAGGTGCTTGTGAGGGTCGTTGAACTACCAGGAGTTGCCATGGGGCAGAACTCTAGTGCTTGAATCATTGATGAACCACCTGATGAGGTGATCTCCTACCCAATAGTAGCCTAAGTGTACTTCAACTCCAAAAACAAGAAAGAAAAGGACAATAAAATTAAGGGAAGTATGGGCTGTGCTGTCCAGGTAGTTAAATACCTGTAACTGTGGAGAACGACAGATGGGGGAGTGCGGGAGGGAGTCGCTTGGAAAAGGTACACATAATATGAAAGATAGGGGAAGACACTCTCACACATGCACATAAGTAGGGGATAATAGACTCTTGGATTCTCTCTCAAGCATAGAGAGTGAAAGAAGGGAACACATTTTGTTCACTCTCTCGTGCATATATTTAGGCAGTAGTAGAGAGTGCATAGTGAGAACATTGTAAGAAAATTTCCTCCAAGTGTCGAGGTGAGAAAACAATGAGAGATAATTAATCATATGGGGAAGAAAGAAATCTATGGAGAGATAGGAACCATCTAAAGAACATCATCGAGGCTTGATGGGTAAAATAATTATAGAAAATAGTGGCTTGTCGGTAAGGTTGAAGAAACCCATTGGAAGATTGTGGATTGATGAACCTATTCATTTTGGAAAAGTCACTCAGGTGCTTGTGAGGGTCGTTGAACCACCAGGAGTTTCCTTGGGATAGAATATTTGGTGTTTAATCATTGATGAACCACCTGGTGAGGTGATCTCTTACCCATTAGCAACTTATCCACTAATGAATCTTCCTCAATGTTGATTCTCTTCTCCTGAAAGTGAGTTGAGACTCTCTGCACTATGGTATCCTGGAGTGGATGTTAATTATGTTTGAAAGGACATAGCGAAAACTTTTTTAGCTGGTGGATAAAGGCAGTGTGGCCTTGTGGCATCCTGTTTCAACTCTTCTATTGGTTGAAATTCCTCTTAAGAATAACTCCACCTCAAGCATTGGAATCTGGCTCTTGGGTGATAACTACAAGTAACTGCGGCTGTAGCTTGTCTATGGTTGGGTGAAGAGTTAGAGTCCCACTCCCAGTTTCCAAATATCTTATAAGATAAGTATAATATTATGTTTTGTGCTTGTGATTATTGTATATTTGTTATTTGTGTTGAAATTATGCCATGTTAATGTTGAGAAGTGTTGTCTTCCTATATGAGTAAGGAATGTCACTATCTTGTGTAAATATTTTTATGGAATGGTTCATTTCATGTATATAATTCTAGGCTCGAAAGTTAACCTCAACTTCTTGAGTTGGAGATGGGTAATCTATGTCTATGGCTGATTACTTACTTGAAGTGTTTGAAATCTTTGGTCATCGTGTGGATAAGTCTGCCTATATTAGCAAGTAAATTTGTGAAACCAGGCCAGGCTAAGTCAAATTTAAACTCATGAGAGATGGGACTTGTATATATATGTGTGTGTGTGTGTGTGTGCGTGTCTATGTATTTGCAGGCTGTAGGTTGAGGGATTTTACGAAAACATATGCATGAGTCAAGCCCCAAACTCTTCCTAGAATCATTGCACCCAATACCTGGATTAATTTCCCAGCCTGTATATGTATATCTATATCACATGTGCGAGGAATAGTCCCTTAAAACCAACATATTCAAGCCGTTGTTCGACACAATCACACATGGATAAGAGGTATATCCCTTTATGGAATGGGGCTTAGACATCACAGTATATGAGTCGAAGGGGTATGCTATTGAATCTGGTCCATCAGAGTACAAACCATCTTGATCGTTAGATGATGAATGGTGCATGGAAAAATATTTTTGGGGTCAAACTCCTTGAATGAGGTGGAAGTGGAGTCAATGCCTAATGACCTCAGAGCTTCTGGGTGGAACAAATAGTAAGACACTCAGGATATAAGTCCCAGGGTGACTTGGTGTGTGGGATCCTGTTTGGTGGGAATAAGAGTTATGTGGCACTAATGTGGTATATTACCGGTCGAAAGGGAGTTGCGCTGAGGTGAAAGTGCATTGCCACATGAGCTCAAAAGACTGTCCTCAAAGGTTTCAACGGGGAGTAGTGTTGAGACCGATAAGGATCTAACTCCTAGGGTGACATGGCCATAGAGGGCTCTCACTCACATCTTATTTGAATAAAAAACATATACATACATATATGCATTGTGTGTTGGCCTCATAAGGGGTTTGATGTGTTTAAGCAGGTTGGCAACTACTGCCATGTGGTGGAGAGAGGGGTTGGCTCAAATTTCCATGTGGGCACCACATGGTAGGTCGATGAGGTGGCACTAATTAAATGGCTAATCATTGGATGTTCGTATCTTTTAATCCGACAGTCAAGTTAAGGAAAATTTTATATAATTGGAATTGTCTCGATGAGATGCACATAAGGATGCTATTTATTTCCTATTTTAAAGAAGTTGCAAGAGGTCAAAAATTTTAGATCAATTTTCCAAGACGCGACTATGGGAGTTGGGTCACCATATTAACTACCTCCTTATAAAGTTAGTTAGGGAAGTGGTATGTTATAGGCTGGTATCAAAGTGTCAAGGTTCCACACTTGGACTGGATGGGATTTTTCACAGAAGTGACTAAGCGAAGGTTCAACATTGGACCTTTGAAGACTTAGTGAGGTCTTAAAGCTTTGTGATAGGCGTTAGAAATCTGAATGGTGTTGTGAATGAATTATGTGTATGTTTTTATGTGCCTTTGTATGATTGTGACATGGAACTGATAATGTATTTAATTTTATTGATACTAATATGCTAATCAAGGTGTAAGGTTGTAGCTAGCTATGCACCAAAAAATTTCCATCAACAAGCCAAGGTGATGGTGTTTATTATGTAACTAAATTTTGTTAAAATATAAAAATTATGTGTATGTATGACATCACATAAAAGACACCGAGGCTTAAAGAGAATAAGTTTAAGGACCATGCGAACAAAAAAGGGTGGTACAATATAGAATCAACAGATGAAGGAAATAATAATAAGATAGTTCAGTATAGCTCCAACCAGCCACAACATGGACATGAAGAAGAAAGATCATTTGAAAAACAAGGAGGTAAACTCTCCTGATTGGATGAACGCATTGAGAAGCCTGAGAGAAAAGATAAAAGTTGTAAATATGACAATGAAAGGATTTTCATAGTGCAATAAAAGTAGGTTGAATTCAATGCAGTCATACTACAAAGCTTATTAGACTTATAAAGGCAAAGGCAACGTGAGTTGGGGATCATCCATAGAGACATGAAAAGCACATTTGGGTAGGAAGAAATAACCAATGGGGAAAATGGGAGCATATCTAGAAAGAGGCATCAATTTCCCAATGAAGACACTATGAAGGGAGGCATTCTTTTAAGTACCCCAAAAGGGAACTCAGGCATCCATGAGAAGCAATATGGGGACACTCATAGAAGGCCACATCATCATCATGGGAAAAGAAGAGGAAGAGAGTACATACCAGATGATTTCAAAAAGGGTTAAGCATCCCATTTTTGATGACGAAATGAGGAAATTAGAGGATGTTAAAGCCTGGCTATTGGGAAAGAATAAGTTCTTCCAAATCCATAATTATTCATAAAACATGAAGGAAAAGGTAGCTACTTTTAGCCTGAGAGGAAAGGCTGATTTATGGTGGGAAGAACTGAAAAATGTAAAGTGCACAAGGGGGGAAGAATTGTCCCAGAGGGAATTTAAGGAGCATTTTAGGAGAAAATATCTATCTAAGAGATACATTGATAACAGGGGAAAGAGTTCTCTAAGATTTAAGTGGGACAAATGATAGATGATGACTACACCACCATATTCTTAGAGTTTCTAAGGTATGTCCCCTATCCTCAAGGAAGAGAAATCAAATATTCATAGGTATGTTAGTGAACCGCCACAATATTTCAAGGATATAATTTAGTTCATGAGCCAAATACATTAGAGGACACAATTCAAAAACTGAAGCATTCCTATGAGAAGTCTAGGCACATGCCTGAAGACAAATTAGATAAGAAATTCAAGGGTAATGCTAGGTTTAAAAATAAAAGGAAAATAAAAACAAGGGAGTAAGTGCGACCCTTGTTAACCATGAAAAATAGTGGAAGTCCAATGCTTCCAGCAGAGGCCGTTTTACTCAAGATGAAGCCAAAATATATGAGAAGGGTCCATATAAGTGCTGGAACTGTGTGAGGGAATGACCTAAGGAAGGATTTCCCACAATGCAAGCATGATTTCCTGAGACTGTACAATGCGCAGGAGGCAGAGACAGTCAAGGAAGTGGCTCAAAATATACCCAACATTTACGCAACAATAGATAATCATCAAGAAATGATTATAGATATGGAAAATATGCTCCATGTAAACCAAAATGTTTCAATTTTGATTGACTCTGGTTCAAATTTTAATTACATAAGTCTTTTCAATGTTAACAAAAGCACAACAAATAAGGAAGCACATGATGAGTCATGGTTAGTTCAACTGGCTATGGGGATGAAAAGAAGAGTTGAGCATTGGTTGAAGGCTTGCCCAATCGAATTAAATGGGATGCCAACACTGGAAAACCTTAATGTGCCTCCACTGGGAGCATATAACGTATTATTGGGCATGGATTGACTATATGCACATCAAACCAAGGTCGAATATTTTGAGAAGACCCTTGAATGTTTAGATGAAGCTGGACTTCATGGAATATTGCATGGAAAGTTAAAACCTACTTCAGTGAGAATGATCACAACTATGTAAGCTAAGCAGAGTCACAAAAAAAATGTCTTCTGTTAGTTGTGCATATTTCCAACAATACTAAAATTGATAACAATGCAAGGAAAGAATATAGTGAGGTCTTGAAAAAATATTTTGTTTTGTAGCAGTACCAGGATGTATTTCCTCCAAGCATTATTGAATTGCCTCCTTATATATAAGTAGACTTTTCCATCAAATTAGTGCCAGGGGAAGCTCCAACATCCAAAGCTCCATACACAATGAGCACTCAGAATTAGTTGAGTTGAAGCTACAACTCAAGGAGATGTTGGAAAAGGGTTACATAAGGCCAAGCGTGTCCCCACGGGGAGTACCAGTTCTATTTGTTATGAATAAGGATGACACACTTAGGTTGTGCATTCATTATTGGAAATTGAATAAATTGACCATTAAGAGTAGGTATCCATTGCCGCGAATACGATTTATTCAATCAATTAAGAGGAGTAGCATTCTTCTCTAAAATTGATCTGAGATTAGGCTATCATCAAGTGCGTATAAAGGATGAGGACATCCATAAAAAAAACTTTAGAACAAGGTATGGGGATTATGGATTCATGGTAGTGCCCTTTGGGCTTACCAATGTGCCTTCAACTTTTATGTGCCTCATGAACAACGTGTTGCGCCCCTATTGGATAAGTTTGTCATAGTGTCCGTTGATGAAATTTTGGTCTATTCGAAGACTAAGGAGCATGAAGAACACTTGGCCGTGGTACTACAATTTCTGAGATAGCATAAGCTTTATGAAAAGCTTAGTAAGTGGAATTTCATTGAGTCACAAATTCATTACTTGGGACACATTGTCTCAAGAGAGGGAGTAGCAGTAGATCCCAATAAGATCAAGGCTATCATGGAATGGCCAACACCTAGAAATGTGGTTGAAGTTAGGTTCTTCATGAGACTGACATGCTATTACACGAGAATTTCTCTAAGATTGGTTTTCCAGTTACTGCTTTGCAGAAGAAAGGAAATAGGTTCGAATGGACAGTTGATTGTGCTACAAGATTGAATCAACTTAAGCAGTTGTTGACCAGTGCACTAGCGTTAAGAATAAAAGACCCTAAAAATAATTTCATTGTATTTACAGATGCCTACAAGGAGGGAATTGGTTGAGTCCTGATGTAGGAAGGCCAAGTGGTTTGCTATGAATCTCGGAAATTAAATGGACACGAGCAAAAATATGTAACTCATGACTTGGAACTCGTTTCCATCTTCCATGCATTGAAGATGTGGAGACACTACCTTCTTGGTAGAAAATTTAGTCTACTGACTGATAATGGAGGAATGAAGTATTTATTTTAACAACCCAAGTTGAATGCAAGGCAAGACAAATGGCTAGCTATGCTTATCAAATTTGACTTTGAAATCAAATATATAAAATGCAAGGAGAATCGAGCGGCTTATGCACTTAGCAAGAGAGTGAAAATACATCATATAATAGCCATAAGTTCCCATGGAACTGATTTAGAAGAAAGGATAAAAAATTCTAGGAAAAAAGATGAAAAGTATCAACAATTAACGAAGAAGCTATAACAAGGCTCTCAAGGCAATGAAGGGAAGGACTATTTCCTTACAGAAAAGGGGTTGATTAAATTCAAAAACAAGATCTATGTCATAGTTGTGAATTGAGGAGTCTCATATTAAGAGACTTTCATGTGAATCCATATTCTCGCCATCCGACATATCAAAAGAATATAGCAACCATCAAGAAGTTCAACTGGTGGCCAAAGTTGAAAAGATAGGTGGCTTAATTTTTCTTGAAATGCATAGAGTGCCAACAAGTGAAGGTTGAGTGCAATCACCCAGTTGGTTTGTTGGAGCCCATTCCCATTCTGGAATGGAAGTAGGCGGTGATATTTTTGGATTTTATTACAGGGCTACCAAAAACTCCAAAACACATGATTCAATCATGTTAGCGGTCAACAATTTGAGCAAGGTGGCTCACTTCATGGTTGTTAAATCTACAAATTCAACTAGTCATGTGGCTCAAATTTTCATAAAGAAGTTTGTGTGATTGCATGGAGTTCTCAAGAAAATTATCTCAGATAGAGACACCAAATTCACTTCAAAATTTTGGAGAGAATTAATCGCAGGCTTGGGAACAAAGCTAGCATTCAACACACCATACACCCTTCAAACCAATGTGAAAATAGAGAGAACAAACAAGATTATAGAAGACATGCTAAGAATGTATGTGATTCATTAGCCCAAGAAGTGGGAAGTGTACCTTCAGCTTGTGGAATTTGCATACAACTACGAGTATCAAGATCCATTGAGAATGAGCCCATTTGAAGCACTTTATGGGAGGAGTTGCAACACTTCTATAAGCTAGAGTGATCCAATGGATATGGTCCTTATTGGGATTGATACATTGAAATACATGTAGAATGAAATGCAAACCATCAAAATAAATCTAAAAGTGGCATAAGATAGGCAAAAAATCTATGGGGACTAGCATATAGTGCACAAAGAGTTCCAAGTAGGGGAACATGTATTCCTATGAGTTATACCCAAGAAGAGCTCCTTGAAATTTGAGTTGTGTGCCAAGATAGCACCACGAATTTTTAGGCCATTTGAAGTGCTTGAAAGGATAGAGCCATTAGCCTATAGCTTGGACTTGCCACCATCAATGAAAGTTCATGATATTTTCCATGTTTCATTGCTTAAAAGATGTGTATAGGATGCTAATCATGTAATTGATTGGTATGTGTTATAGGTAGAACCAGAGGGAGAGTTCCAACCAAAAATTCTATGCATCCTGGTTTGGAGGCAACTCAAGCTCTAGAATTGAGCAATAGAGCAAGTCAAAGTGCAATGGAGGCACTTTGAGCCCGAAGAATCCATGCGGGAAATGACTAACCAGATGTAGAAAACATATCCTTCCTTATTTCATAAGTAAGGAAAATGTAAATATAATGTAAATGTCATACAAAGTTGTGTAAATAAAGGTCCATAATCAACAATACTTGGTCAAAAGCAATTGTTGTTGAATATGGTTATTGAACATCGAGGATGGTGTCCCCCCCAAGTTGGAGGGGATTGTGACATCCCCAAGTTCATATTTCTCTATTGTAAATAAATTGTAATTAACTAAAGGCTGAGAGAAGGGACACAAATTCCAATTTTTTGGGGAGGGAGATTGCTTGAGGAACTGGAAAAATTAAATACATCAAGCATGGGTTGGTGAGAATATTAAATGAACTAACTATGCATTAAATTTAATTAAAGAGACAAGGATATGTCCATGTGTCCATCAGCTCCAACAACAAGCAATAAGAGGACAAAAAAAATTAAGGGCAACATTGGCCACGCTATCTAGGCAATTGATTATGTGCAACCATGGAAAACAATAGACGGGGGGGGGTGTTCGTTGGAAAATGCACGTGCAGTATGGAGGAGAGGGGGAGACACTCTCAAGCATATCCATAGGCAGGGGAGAAAAAAATCTCTTGGATCCTCTCTCAAGCGCAAAAGCAATGAAAGAAGGGAGCACATTCTATTTATTCATTCATATTCTCAGGTAACAATAGATAGGACACGGTGAGAATACTGTAGGAAAATTTCCTCCAAGGATGGAGTTGAGAAAACAGTGAGAGAGCAGTGATCAAATGGGGTAGAAATAGATTTATGGAAATATATGAACCAATTGAAGAACCCTCACTAAGGCTTGCTGGGTAAAAGCATTATAGAGAGTAGTGGCTTGCTTGTAAGGCTGAAGAACCCACTGAAAGCTTATGGATTGATGAACCTACTAGTTTGGGAAGAGTCACTCAGGTGATTGCGAGAGATGTTGAACCACCAGGAGTTTCCTTGGGGTAGAAGCTCTGGTGCTTGAATCACTAATGAACCACCTGAAGGGGTGATATCTTAACCATTAGTAGCTTATCCATTGATGAACCTTCCTCAATGTGGACTCTCTTCTCCTGAAAGTGAGTTAAATCTCTGCATTGTGGTATCCTCGCATTGTTGGGTATACAACCAAAGTCCCACATTGACTAGAAGTGGGGAAGATCATTGTTATATAAGGATGGACAAATATCTCCGTTGGTATGAGGCCTTTTGGGGGTAAAACCCAAAAAAAAATCCATGAGGGCTTAGGCCCAAAGTGGAAAATATCATACCATTGTGGAGATATGTAGTGTCCAGAGTTCTTACAAGTGGTATCAGAACCAGGTTCCGAAGTTAGTCAAGTGGATGAATCCTCGGAATGTCGAACGAAGGTGGTGGGCCCCGGTAATATCACGATGGGATCCATGGATGAGCTCGGTTAGACAGGCGGTGTGCTCTGGATTCTTCATGGATGTGTCCTGGTCCCAACACTGGGACTACCATCTTGATTTTTCATTATGTTCCTTTCAATGTTACAATACATATTTATACATGCCGAAGCATCCAATACCATGGAT
>APFE030277206.1:0-10292 GCA_000404065.3 Pinus taeda
TGTTAAATTGTTGAGGGTGAAAAATGTCCTTTCCACAATCAGGGGGTCTCCTTGGTGTGAATTCCAAATCTAATCTTGAGTATAGTGTAAATTACACATCCCTTTGAGTTGTACAACGCGTCCTGGCATGATAAATTATTGTACCCATATAATGAGAGTTTGGAGGAATGAGATGGAAAACATAGCAGTAGTCTCAACTATTTTGAGGAGAGGTCTAGCTCCATCCATATTCTCTCTTCGTCATCAAAATGATGTAGAAAATTGTGTAGAATATTATCAATCAAAATTGTAGAGTGAATCCCCATATACTCGCTCTCCATGCCTCATGGGATCTCGATGGTAATGCTGGAAGTGAGTCGTGTCTCCGAGAAGATGGGTCTTCTTTTACAAAGACAAAACCAAAGGCATAAAGTGAATATAGATCTAGAAATAATTCACCAAATTGTAGATCACAACCCCTTGGTGGTAGATTAGATTTTGCCTGGGCGAGATCTAGAGTTATTCTCGTTGATTCGTGATGCCGTGCATAGAGCACCCCACTACCTCCCAAATCTAGTGTTCCAAGATGAAGATCGGCCTCCGATTCAGTTAAACCTTCTAGATATTGAGTTCTATGTTGACTATTGATCTCTCATTTTTCCAGATATGGATTCCTCACTACTGTTTCAAGTGGCTCCACAAAAATCTATTTTCTCTCAGGATGATTGCAATGAGAGGTTTTCCTTGTTGGACTATGTAGCGAGGGTCTCTGATTATTCTACCGATTGTTCTCTAATTGTTGATCTATGTGATTATCAACATTGAGAGACAAATTCGAGATACAGGTCACCCTACCAAATATTTATTAAAACCCTAGATGGAAAATCAATTCTATTCTAGGTTCGAGACTCAAAGAGAATAAACCAATTGAAGCAACATATCCTGCATCTCTTAGGTATTCAGGTACCCCTTCAAAATTTGATGTGGGGAGGAAGGTCCATGCAAAAAAAAATCATATTACATGAATACAAAATCCTTCTATCATCCACCGTTGTATTAAATCTAAGGCTTTGCGGAGGCTCTCCTAGACCAAGCTATCAAAAGGGATCAGGGGGAATATCCGGTTCTTATCATCCCAAAGGATCAAATTAGAATCAAGGACCTTCTTTTAAGGACATCCTCAAAGGAAAACCTGGAGGATTTACAATAGCATATCAAACACAGCATGTACCCAGTCCCTATGTCGTGGAATAATTGAATCAAATACCAACAATGACTCTAGATCAATTAGAAATAAATAATCTTTGAACAACCTATGAATAGGAAGCAGTTATATACAGATTCAACGGTTTTTGGGCAAAAATTGTGGAACTATTCCAATGGATCCTCCTAACTTGGACAATAAATTGTGAGATTCACCTCTTACTCTAGGGCATTTTTCATAGTAAGGTTCACAACATCAGAGGAACATGTCTATTTATTACCACATGGCCCATGTTTCTTGGGTTCTGCAAGACTCTTTGTCACCCCATCGTTCCTAGATTTCAATGAAAATACTATGGTGGTATCAAGAATGTCATTTTGGGTTCGATTCGATAATCTCCCCATACATTTCTGGCACCATAAAGTGTTTGAAAACATTGGGTATTGGCTAGAGAGATACATAAAAATAGATAAACAAAGAAACGAAGAATGCTTCTACACCTTTGCTAGAATTTGTGTGGAAGTGGATTTCAACAAAGGATTTCTGGATCGTCTCCTCTTGACACATAAAAGACAATGTGGGACACAATTTTTAGACTTTGAGAACACATATTTTAGATGTCATATTTCTCCATAGACCGAACATATACAAAATTCATGTCTTGATTCTAAAAAAGTGCCTCAAAGAAAGAAGAAAGCAGTGAAACATCCCAAGGGATGGAAATTCCTAGAACAACTGTTAGAAGAAGAAGATGATGATGAAGATTTGGAGTCCCCCACGTTTGAAGTAACCTAGATTCTTGAAGAGAACATCAAAAAAGAATGAATTAACCCCGATGACTGACGATCCCCAACACACACACCCTTGCAGGAAATCATCCCTGCAAAAAAGGAGCCAAGGGGACTCTAAATGTCATCATGTTTCTACATGTTTGCATTTAGATAAGGAAAATCCATGAACGAAAGGCGGGTCACAACTAGCGCTTGTCACAACCACTCCAACTCAAGGTGAATGGCAAAAGGTTGAAACAAATAAGCGGATAGAAGGGTAATCTTTCTTTTTTCCGTTTTGAAGATTTTTTTTATCTATGAGAACACCATTTTTGACTGGCATGATTGAATGCATTGTAAGCATCCACAACATGTAATTTTGTTTTCATAAATAAAATTATGATTTTTTGTGAGGGAAAAAGCAAGTGACTTTGATAATTATATATAACTATATATGTGTATATGATTATGTGCATCCGAATGTTATTTTGGAATATATATATGTATATGTATATGTATATGTATATGTATATGTATATATATATATATATATATATATTATATATATAATATATATATTATATATATATATATATATATATATAATATATATATATATATATAATTTTGTTGTAATTTGGTTAAATAAGTTATGGTAAAATTGAGATATTTAGTTTTCTAAAATGTGTTTTTGAATGTATAAATAAATTTAGTGTCCTAAAAATTCTAAGACTCTTAGATTATGTACAATTTACAACTCAAGCATGTGATTCTAACAAACCCCTCTTAAACTTTGAGTAAATTTAATTAAAAAAATATCTTTGAAAAAAATCCAAAATAAGAAACAAACTATAGCTAAATCTAAAAATATATACATCTATGCATATTTATTCTTAAAAAAATAAAGTTAATACTAAAACTAATAAATAAATACATTATACATCACATTGTATAACCCCAAATTCACACAAACCCAAATTGCTACTAAATGATTGAGATCACAACTGATAACGCCAAATTCACACAAACTCAAATTGCAAGTAAATGATTGATCTCCTAAAGGTCAAGATGACTTGGAGATGTTTTTGAAATATATAAATACTATCTTTTGTAGCTTACTAAAAAATCCTTAAATAGTGTCCAAACCCAAAGAGAAAATGGAGATGATATTTTGTGTGTAAATATAGCAAGTGGTGAAAAGAGGGAAATGCTTAAAGGAGTGGTAGCTAGACATAGGCACAATCTCTATTGAGGGTAAGAAGATGATACTTGAAAGGATAGTTACCGATTATTGTGAATGATGTGAGGCAATCTATTTAGCCCCAACATAAGAATCACATAAAAATGACTAAAGAACATAATTGTAAACTATATCTATGGAGGGTAAAAGGAAGCTAAGATATAATAAGGAGGTGATCAACCCTCCCCTTGATAACCAAAATTATCTCTGTGTTGACAAGCACTAAAAAAAATGTACATCGTTACGATAGGAACTAATTCTTATGAGCTTCGAAATGAAATTGGGTAGTGGTCTACTCGCAAGATTCCATGGAACAATAAAATCTGTCATATTTGCGATACTAAGAAGGTGGAAGATGAAAAACACTTCCTTTTAGGCTGCATGACTCTTACTCGTATCCATTCTCAATTCCCTAACATCTGCCACACTTCTAATCTTCTTGACTTATTAAATCAACCCAACTATAGCAACCTTAGAGCACTTCTTTCCCTTTTCTTTGTTCATAGAAACAAGATTTTGAAGAATCACACTTTAGATTTTTTATTTTTTTTGAGATCCAATAAGCCACATTGATCCACATTGATCTTATTGGACATTAATACTCATCATCATCATCATCAATATACTATAAAATTACATCCACCTTTAATATGTCTATAATGTAATAGACATGTGAATTATTAACGTTATTATTGTTTTTTCATTTTAATATAAAAGTGGTTGACATATACACAATCAATCTTTATTGACGGTAAGAAAGTGATCCTTACAGGGTAGTTAAAGATTATTGTGAATGATGTCAAGCAATCCGTTTAGCCCCGACATATGAATCACATAAAAACGTAATTGTAAACCAATTGTATGGCTACGTTTAAGATACTCTAAACTAAACATCCAACTTTAGGATGTCATAGACATGTGGACCATTGATGTTATGTTATTATTGTTTTTGTATTTTAATATAAAAGAGGTTTTAATGAAGCATTCTTGGCAGACAATTGTTTGGAGGATTGGAGATAATAAATTGAGGTATTGTAATGGTTAGATTGATTCTCCTTTTGGAGGCTCTTCTTAACTCTTCAAAGCGGATCATGGTCGTTCGAGAACTCCATGCATCATATATATCGATAGACGATTTTGACTTATGAAAAACACCAATCTTTGAACACTGTCACAGAGTGCAGTGCATGGAAAATATAAGGACGACATTGTAAAAAAATCCAAAGCACATAATATCAAAGTTTGTGAATGATATATTCAAACCACTTATATTAAATTGAATTTAAAAAATATTTCTCTACAACTTGTACTATATGAATGATGAAGCACAATAGCATAAACAATTATTGTCAGAGATGTCAATCCAATTGCTTATTGATTAGATTTTCCATTAATCAATGCCATAGCATAGAAGGTTAGTCTTTGGGAGGCATCAATTCAGTTACTTATTCATCATTTTTTCCACGAATCATTGTCTCTTCCCTTTTCCATTTTCAAAACAGTTTCAAAAGGCCAAAAAAAATCATTTGAATGAAAGAACTAACTTCAGTCTAAGCTCTTTAGATTAAGCTTAAGCTTATAGATAGAATCTTTAAATTCTTAAGAAAACTTTTAAAGCTTACTACTTAATTTAGTGAATGAGAATTATGTTAAATAGAAAGGGCATATATTTTGAAGTCGATAAAATAAATTTGATAATCTATCCCTTATGCATGAAAGAATACTTCATAAATTTTATATATTAATTTCGATAATCATATAGTGAAAACTGATTCAGTAGAAATGATACCCAAAAAAATGATATGACATATTGATTTCAATACAAAGATACTAAAAATAATTAGATGAAATGATGTACCATTAATATAGTGAAAACCAATTTCAATATGTTTTATGATGTCACATCCATTGTGATAGGATCAAATCCTATGTGTGGAAATCGGAATAGTGGAAGAATAGGGATTGAGATTGGTAATTAACTAATATATAATCAATAAACGTTAAATAATCAAATTCACATATATATAATGATGATTAAAAAAAATAATTGCATGGTTACATATAATTATAACTAATTTAGGAGTGTTTTAATTATGAATTTATTCTAGCATTAAGAGGGATCAAGTCTCTTATCCAAAAACATTTCTTCTAGCTTTTTACTCAAATGTAGGAGCACAAACCACCAGTCAATGCAATTTGATCAATTTTGAGAGGGGTCACGAAATTCTTGTAGGGGAAGGAATCCCCCTCATAAATTGTACAAGTTAGAAATAAGAACATGAATGTCAATGAGCATGTGGATTTTTGTAAATATGTTGAGGTGTTGGTTTGTGAAAATGGTTGGCCAAGTGGGCCTTTGTTCATGTAATGTGTGTAGATCTAGGTATTAGGTGATTTAGGTTATTGGACAAATGTCTCATTTTTTCTTGTTTCTGTTGAGATATTTGTAGCAAGTGAAGTTGTATAGAAATATGTGTGTAGGAAAGGGAGAAGCAACTCCCAGTGCATTACAAAAGAAAGATTTAAGACAAAAGGTCCTCAAAGCTTGTTACACAGTGTTTTTTCACACCTCTTGTTTACTTCCTATTCTATATCTCATAGTGTCAAAATATTGACAATTGCGCAGCATATCACAGACCAAACCATCCTTTTAGAATCAAAAGAAAATTTCCTTGAATCTATTCTGCACAAGGTTAACTAAAACCCTAAATGTTAGCACCAATGTGTTTTCTACATTGCCTTCCCCTATTGAAGGTAGGTTGCACAGTGATACACTAGCACTGCTAGCGTGGCTTTTTATATGAAAACCAACACTGCATTGGTTTCAGGTACTCCAAGTGCATCTTCACTTTATCACAATCCCATTTGCTCATTGGGCAACATGTCTACTTCTGGTCCATTTGTTTCAATCATGGCCTCTCAAATTCTTTTACCGGCTGCAGTGTCTTCAGTTCTTGTAAAACTGATAGTTACGGTTGGCGAAATTAATGTCCCTATAGGTTCTTCAAGTCCTCCACTAAGTGGAAAATATGTGCCACCACCTAGCCCACCACATGGGGGGAAACAACCACCTCCTTCGTATGTGCCTCCTCTTTCAGGTGGAACTTATGTCAGTGGATATAAAACTCACGCTATCCGAGCTAGTCAAAATGTTGGCAGTGTACCTTATTCTAGTGGATCATCTCTTCCATATGGATCAGGCCAAATCCCATATCAACAACCTATTTCAGCCTAGATACTCTATTAGCAATCTTACCCTTTGTATCGGTCACAACAGCCTCAAAATCCACCCTTCACCCAATAGGAAGGCCCCCAAGTGCATCTTGGTTCAAATCCCTCACTGGGGGCATCTCATCAATTTCAAGATGGAACCTATCCATACCAACCTAGAACTCAACAAATTCCACAAGGAACATTCTGAAAACAATATCCTTATGTACAACAAGGACCTTATGTGGAATAAGGACATTATGAATAGCCATTGCAGCAACAAGGATAAGTCTTACAACAACAAAACCAACCCTTCTATCAACAAGGTCAGCCCTTATAGCAACAAGGTCAACCCCTGCAACGACAAGGTAAACAATTTTACCACCAGGGTCAATAGTTGCAACAACAACCTTGTAATCTATATTCCTCACAAACTTTTTATCCACCTTATGGTTTTCAATGGCCCATAATGAGTCAATATCAAACTTACCCTAGTCAAAATCAACATTTGTATGGTGAGAATACCTCTCAGTGGGGGAAATATTCACTACTTTGGGGGGGAAACCCATACCAACAAGGTTGGAATGCACAAGATGGGCCTTATCAAATGCCTCTCATTCCTTTAAATCCACGATCTTCACTTCTAGCAATGTTGGAACTACCAAATGTGTCAAGGCTAAAAAATTATCCAATACTACATCTGCCATACTATCCTCTAGTTCCTAATAATTTTGTTGGGGATCATCTCAAATTCGAAGGAAAATTTGGAGAAGACCCACAAGGCCATGTTATCACATACCATTTATGGTCTTCTTCTAATTCTTGGGTTGAGGACTCTTTTCATCTACACCTTTTTCCAGTGAACCCTAATGGGTGCTGTGTGGAATGGTACATTTAGTTACCTAGAGGTGCCTATCAAGACTTCAACTCTTTGGCAATGGCCTTCCTTAATCACTTCTAGTTACCAATTCGATATGAAATTAGTACCCATCTACTCACGTATTTGAAATAGAACACTGCTACCCACATCTTTGATCATATCCATTAGTGGAGACATCACAATCACCTTATCAATTTTGATATACCTAATGAGTTCTTAACTGAATGGTTTACCAAATCGTTCATCAACAAAATTTCCAAGGAGATAGATATGGGTGGTTGTGTTACCAAAGATCAAGCCATTACTCGTGCCCAATATTTAGATTTTGTATATTACCAATCTGTCACATTATATGATCTCTTTCCTAATACTACGAGACCACCTATGGATCTAACATCTTCTAAACCTTTAGACATGCCACCTATTGATGCTATTATTGAATCAGTAACTCAAACTTCCAGTAAAGTTCAACTATTGCATCCAATCCTCTTTCAAATCCATGTCCAAATCCTAGTAAAACCTTCAAGGTTAATGTCGTTTAGACTACCCCAGCAGACAAAGCCTCAAAAGGTAAAAACAAGGGTAAAGGAAAAGCCAAATATGATACCCCAAGATAGGATCCTCTGAAATTGTCTTCTGATGACGCATCTAAACATAAGTCCAAATAGCCTTGCCTTATTTGTGAGGAAGATCACTACACCAAGGATTGTCCCTGGGCGTGTGGAAGTTAGTCACTTATTAAAAGGAACTGAAGGGACATCGGTCGTACTAAACGAACCTTTTCCATCACATCAGACCCAATTGGTAGAGTAACCACAATATTCTACATCTTCAGGTACTCAAGTTTATATGAGTGGAATGGGACCTATTTTTGTTGCCACTTGGTCAAAAGACTGTCTGAATCCTCCCAATTTGTTTGTGGAGAAAGAAATTACTGATACACCTTCGCTTTTTCTCTACCCAATTCCAGTCCCCTTCATATTGAGAGCCCTAGTTATGAGTCCATTATCTGACTACCTCCCAAACGTGTGCTCTGGAAATCATCTTACAATATGAATGCACGAGCTACCTAGCATTACAATATTGTCAAAGATTTAGCTCAAGCACCTTTGATGATGTCTACCTTGGAAGTTCCCCAGAGTTTTCTATCACAGTGGAAAGCATTACTATCTGCTATAGTAGGAATTGACTCTGCGGATTCGAGTATGATTACATCTGATCTAGAAAATCATGTTGCACATCTTGTCCATCAACTTTCTTTATTAATCCAAATCATTAAAAGGACAAAAGATTCATTGGACTGTAATTGATGAGGGTGCTTCCACGTGGATCATGTTTGTTTCATGCTAGAAAGATATTCTCTTTCAGCCTCTCAACCGGTCGCCCAACACCTTAGTAGCCTTTCATGGAAAAGGATCTCGTCCTTACGGTATTCTCACGAACTTGCCCATGATTTCGAAAGGGAAAATTTTTAAGTTAAAAGTAGAATTTGTTGATGCAAATTTGAATTATAACCTTCTACACAATCAAATTTGGGCTCATTCCATGTTTTGTGTCGTTTCTTCTTTGTTCTGTGTGCTTTGTTTTCCTCACGAGGGGAAAGTAATCACCATTCATGAGTTAGCCTTTTTGTCTTCTAGCTATGCGAATTTCAATGTGCCATATTTGGGTAATACTGATATCCCTTATGAGAGTATTGGGGTGAGTCTTTTCAAATACTCTACTCTTATGGGAACCTTTTCCCTCTCACCTCCAAATGTTGCTTCCGTCAACATGATCTCCAATTCTCCCAATCCTTGGATTGTTCTTCACCCTCATCACATTGTTTCTTTTGGCGATGTCATGCCTCTCAGCCCAATAGAACAAGCTTATCAAGATGTTGTTTTGGCATCCGTGATCACTTCTCAAAGACATGTTACCCTTAGTATGCATCTAGACATCTATTCACAATCCCCTTGGCTTGCTTCTTGGGATTCTCTAGATCCTTTGAATGAGACATTTCCCACTGACGAGAGTATCACCGAGGTTATGTCTCTTAAGGAAACTCCTTGGAATGATGCCCATCATCGTTCCTTGTTTCTCCCAAGCCTCAGAGAGATTTCATCATGTTTATATACCTTTGTTTCCCATAGACTGACCCATCGACTTCAAATACCTATTATGGTACTTTATGTTTTGCCTAAGAGAAACATGGGGAACATTATTGCTACCTTTCCCATTGACATTTCAATCCAACCCGAGATTATTGAAATATTTCAACTAGGGGTGTCTTTTCCTCATAATGAGATTAAGATTTTCCTACCTTATTTCATGAGATATTCTCACTAATTATTTACTGTTCACTCATTATCACAATGGGATATTCATCCTATAACTCATAACCCTCACTTTCGTAGGATGCATGAGGGAATTTTCATTTATGCATATCATTCCACTATTTAGTTGAGCCAATGCTTACATGGCATGTTGTCGGTAAACATTTGGTTTTATTCTCTATTGATTGATTACCTCTCCAACTAAAATTTTTTACGTGTATTTTTCATCTAAATACCTTTGTACATTAGTGTGTACTGATGTTTTGGTATGTTAGTTTTCTTTTGGAAAAAATTTCCCCTTCTTACCTCGTGCTCTACTTGGTTTGTAGGTGTCATCCAAATGTTATGTCGGTTTTGCTGATGGTGCCTGTTGTTGTACACATAATCTATCTTCCGTTGCATGGGAAATCTATGACCGTAATGGTGAGTTAGTGAATTTTCAAGGTATATCTTTAGGTCATATAACTAATAACATTATTGAATATAGTGAAATCATCGAGATTTTGTTAGAAGCTATCACTCTTGGCATTAGAGAGTTAATCATGAAACATGATTCACAACTCACTATACTATTTCTTAATGGGAAATATTCAGTTAGAAACTCTCAAATTTTGAGAATGTATTTGTGAGTTGTTTATTGGAACAAGGCTTTGATTTTATTACTTATTATCACATTCTGAAACGCATGAACACA
>APFE030277208.1:0-10818 GCA_000404065.3 Pinus taeda
CGAGACACCATGGTCCAAAACCATAGGCACAACTTCCAAGGACTAAATGCCACGGACCAAAGGTACTTTTCACATGTACGCGTTTTTACTGAATCCAACCTGCGTGTACACGCTGATTCTCCTTGATGAACCTGCGTATATCTCTTTCTTGTCCTGTTGTCCACTGATTAAGTTGCCATCACCTGTACCAACCTGTACCAACCTCTGAGTGAGTTTCCATCAAGGACAACACTTGAAACATAATGCCAACACCAAGTCTGTCATAAAGCATACTCATAACCATCATATAACCAACAGAAATAACAAGGATATAACAACCATAATAATCACATATGAACCAATATATTTACATATGAAATACCAAGGAGAAGAAGCTATTATTAATGAATACAAAAGCCAACCAGGTATGAGACTTCCACGAACCACCTGACCATATATTGGCTAAACCAAATCTTTCTTTCAACTAATCAAACCTGTGCCATATTCTAAGCATGAATGTGGGACTCAAAACCAAACCAAACCAGGTTTCCTTAGGCTTTACCACAATCCCCACCAGATCACTAGGCCATAAACAAGCATGGATGCCACCAGATTTCTCCAACTACATCGTGAGGAATTTTCCTGCCTCCTAATCTCTAGGCTTTACCATATATACCACCATACAATGGTCAAGGATTCCTAGGCCTAACCAAGACTCCAGTCTCTAAGATTTTTCGTATATCCCGCCATTCATTGGTCATGGATTCCTAGACTCGATCGAGGGCACACACCTCTGGGCTTTACCGCATATCCCGCCATTCAGTGGTTGAAGATTCCTAGGCCCACCAAGGTACACACAATCTAACTTTACCGCAATCCCACCTTCTCTAGTCTAGGGATTCCTAGGCATTGTGTTCTTTCTTTTAGAGACCACATCACTCAGTTTCAAAACCATCTTGGAATCTAGCTCAACCAAATATAAGAAAACCCATCACACCATGGCTATCCGGAAAATAGCAATGTAAGGCTGAAGAAAATTGTCACACCTGGAAAAACCCATGCCAATTACAACAAGAGAACCAAATATACACATGCATGTACCATGCATGCCAAAACTAGTAAGGAAAGCACACATGCAAATTGATACCTGCGAATAATCCCACTGTAGCTGCTAAATGATGCTATTCCTTGCTTGATATTTTCTTCCTCTTGCTTTCTTTTTCCTTCTTTTGCTTTCCTTGATCCAATGCTAGAGTGCTCCAAGAATTCTCTAAGTGTCCAAGAGTGACTGAGAGAGAGAGAATAGAGAGAGCTCCAAAACTAAACTGACAAAAAGGTACAATTTGATCCTTAGAAGTCTTTTTATTAACGAGGCCTCTATTTTCTTCAATTTTCCATTATTTTTCTTCATTTTCCTCCTCACATGCAACTTGTGGCCTTTCACCTTCCTTTTCTCCTAATTTCCATTATTTTCATAAATAAAATGACAATTAATGCCTCATGCCTTTCCAAAGCTTTGCCATTGGCTTTGACAATTTTCCTTAGCCATATTAAACCAAATGAACACGCACACTAGGATGCTTTGTCCAACACTCAGCTTGGAATACATGTCCCATGACATTGGTTATTATTTTGACATTATTAACTTTATTTACATGGAATTTTGACCATGGTTGTTACATTCTTGTTCATGTGAAATTGCTCTTGAAGTGGCCTCACTAATCTGATCAAATGTTGGATGCTGATAAGATTTTATATCAAACACAGAAAGTGAATTGTTAAAGAAATAGCTGAAAATGATGACTCTTCTAATTTATTTCATCTAGATGGAGCTGAGATTTGAGTTGCCGAAACTCAATCTTGTATTGTGCATTTCGCAGACATATTCAAATATCAACGAGAGTAACTTTACTGATTTTGACTATATTGTCAACCATAGGAAGTATTGTGTTTAGAAAATCTAGTAATTCATTAAATTGAACCATTTAAAGACTTACTTAAACCTTTAAAGGTTTCTAGCAACTCCACTCTAATGATTCTGTAATGGTCTTCAAACACTCTGTTAACAAAACAACCTAATTTGCTTCATAAACATAAGAAGGGTCCATTTTAAAATAGGACAAAGCCTGCAACAATACAACAACTATAATAATTTTGGGAAGATACTCTAACACAGACATCGATCATAATAAGAGGCTCTATAAAATTCTATATTGGTTGCACCAGGAACAAGTCACAACCTATCACACTCTCTTGCAGTTGAACCATCATCAAAACTTTTTATTTTAGTTTTATCAAAATGTTGGCCCAAGTAAAATGAAATTTTTCTGTGCAAGAGGAGGATTTGTCAAGCCTGACATAGTCTTATATCATTCTAAAAGTATCATTGAATCATTACTTACAGTTAACTAGAACTAAGAAACCTAATTAATCCATGATTCTAAAGCACATGGGTGAATGAATTATCATTAGAAGAATCAACAGGATTGGTCAACGTGCACCTTTTACTTTGGAGGTTGTTGAGTATGTGTTTTCATTAACGTCAAGCCCAAGGAGATTTTTGAGCATATTGGTAGTTGCAGCAGGTTGTCTCAAGTTCATTCAGATCTTGGGAAGTGTGATATCAAGTGTGTCATGAGTGTTTCTACCTAGCTTGCAGTCAAAACTGAAGGTAGTATCTTTGAAGGCATTTCTACCTTATTCTCTCAGCCTTAATGGTGAATCTAAGTGTTTATTCAAGTAGGCCTCTTCAAGAATTTTCCAATTGTATATGACACTTGGTATAACTCCTAAAGGATAAAGGGTTATCACATTTTGAAGTTTTAATAGGGTTCTAAGGCTCCAGGTTCCAATGCTAACTAATTGACATAGTGATTAGTATAACTATGACTTATGATAAGCTAATTAGGGTTTAGCATTACTTTATCCATAACATTATTGTATTTTGATATTACTTGAGATATGGTTTGGTTGGTGAAAAGTTACAAATTTAAGTTTGTTTTGAAAATCTCAAGACTAGTTGGTTGGGCATGTTAATAAAAGGATAAAGGATAAAGTACATTAAACTCTTTTTTTTTCACAATTATTAAGTTACAAGCCAAGAGATATATAATAGGCATATTTTAAGAATATGGATATTTTAACAGATTTAGTCTAATTATCAAATGTTTTTGTCTTTTTCATTGAAATTTAGCAATATAATTTTAGACAAGATTGTGATTTAAATGTATTTTTGAATATATAAGTGAATTTAACAACTTGAAATTTTTTAAGGACATTTAGATTGTGTAAATTATAAAATTCAAATTTGTAATTTTAAGAAATCCCTATCAAATTTATAAAAAAAAAACTAAAACATTTGGTAATTAAACTACCCATATATAATTAAGAAATTATAAAATATGATATTTCCATTAGAAGATAATAATAAAATGACAAATTTATCTCAAAATAAAGAGTCGTTGTCCAACTATTCTATGTTTTGGAATTTTTAGCTTCTATGAAATAATTTTTGGTCAAATAGTGATTTTTTTTTGTAGTTGTTGTTTAAATTTTATTTTATTTTTGTTGTTTAAACTCTATTTTTGAATGCATAAATAGATTCAACATCTTGAAAATCTTGGAACACTTTGGATTATGCAGATTTCGTAAGTTAAATTTTGATTCCAATAAATTTTGTTATCATTTTGAATAAATTTGACCAAAAAATATGACCACAAAACTTCTCTAATTTAAAATAATTAAACTACAATAAATAATAATAAGTCTATAAATCTTAAGCATAGGCATTTTATTGACAACTTCTTTACAAACATTTTTAAATAAAATTTCAAAATTTTTAATGAACAAAAATATTTTATTATAAATAATATAGAAATTCAAAATCATCACTTTGATGGTGTCTTTAATGTAAAAATTGTATATATCATTAAAAAGACTATTAAATTCAAATTTAGAATTGGTTATAAATCAAATATTTTTTTTGTAAATGGAAGATTTTCATATTCAAATTTATAATGATTTATTGTTATTTATGTCAAAAAAATAATATTAAATTTACTTATATAATAATTTAAAAAACAATTTACTATAATAAACTAAACCATTTTATAAATATTATATTATATTAACAATTTATAAATATAAAAATAATTAGTGAATATATACCATTGTATATAAACTAATACAGATATATGTAACACTCTAATTTGGATAGTAAATGTGTATTTACTGATATTTGGTCTTTACAATATTAAAAGTAATATTAACTAAAACAAATAGGTAAGAGAAAGTATATATTTATTCTAAATTTTTTAATATGATAATAAATTTATAGTATATCTCATTTGGGATTAAATGTATTTTAATTTATATTTCGGGGGCAATGTTAAAACTAAATATTGATAAATATAATATGTGAAAAAAATAGATTATTATTCTAGTTAAGAGATGATGAATACAACTTTGTAATCTGTGTAATGCATAATATAAAATGAATAATAATGAATAAAGAGGTCAAATCAGAAGACGGTTTTTAAAAATAATCTATATTATTGTACTTATTTATAATATTAATATATATATATATATATTTTTGGTAATTGTAATCCTAAAGAGCAAATATGAAATTGGTGAAATGAAAAAAGAGTTTTTTAAAAATAATCTTATATATTGTAATATTAATAATAATAATATATATAATAGATATAAATATATTTTGTAAGGTGTATTTTTATTAATTCGAAAAATAAAAGTAATTATGATTTATAATATTTGAGAGTTAGGTGCTTCAATTTTGATCAGAGAGAAAATAAGTTTATTGGTTACCTAACCACAAATTATGCCATCCATAAGCATAAAATAATTAGTTTATCTAGCCATGCTATGTAAACTTGAGAGTCTTTATACTTCATATTTTATAAATAACTATAAACATAATTGTTAATAAGTCTAAAACGTTGGGCCTGGAACATTCAAAATACGAAAAACAAAGATGCACTGTCGCTACTCATCTTCAGCTAAATCCACTAGAGCTGGGTCCTTCATAGTGGAACTCGACAGCTTCGTATGGGGTATGCAAGGGATATGCTTCTCAATTTAGCTCAACCGACCACTCTACTATTGCAATTGAAGCTGAATTTTTTGAAATTCTTTAGTATAATCTCACTGCCCCCAGGGGTCTACATGCATGCTAGGAGGAAACTGCTCTAGAGATTTCACTAGAATGCTCTTCATCATCCACAATAGGCATACTATCTTCTCGTATTGGGTTACTCTTCCACGAGTGTGGCCTGGATCCGGGGTCACTACTTTCCACTTATCCATATCGAATTCAAATTCCTTTGCAGTTTGTCGAATCTCATCTTCCCACTCCGCAATAAATTGCTGAACCGGGTTGGAGCTACTGACATGGTAAGCTTGAGTCGCTTCTTCAATTATGTGAGAAGATGGCTTGCGCCCACGACCCGCCCCAGCTGCCCCACTAGAAGAGCTGGGTTGGTTTCTTAATGACGAAGTAACGTTCCTTTGTTTTCCCTGTCCTTGGCCTCCACTGCCATTTTTCCTTGTACCCTTTTCCCAGGCCTTATTGTTGGTGCCTAAAAAAGACTGTTCTTTTCCCAACTCTGAATATCCACCAGAATAGGGTTGCGGTTTTGGTGCTCGACGTTGCCAAAAGTCACATCCACACTGTAGACTTGCTATATCAAATTCAAATGAAACTAGCCAAGTGAGGAACCCACGCCGCATTTTGCTACTAACTGGATGCCAACATAGGATTATGGTACCACTGTTTTCAATCGTCTACTTCTACCCATTGCAGAGCCTGAATGAACTGGCCATGCCACCTATTTCTAGGGCCTCAGTATTATAGCGACACTTTCCACAGTTTATGAAATTCACCAACCAAACATTATGACAAGAATTGAAAGTGAAATCGAGACAGCAACTATACTGAACCTGCTACCCACTAAACCCCTTCTGACACAATTCCATACATAATGCCTGGGATATAGGAATCAAAACCCCATACACAATGACCAGATTAAACTGCTCGACATCAAGCTAGACCCAACTTCAAAACTGGACTTGACCTATACCTAGACAAAAATTCCCAACTCGGGAGATTCTAGTCCATAGGACCAGACTGAACCAAAAACTGGCCATAATGGTTTTTCCACCTTCGCCCCTTTGTCACTAGAGGGTATAAATGAAGTTCCCTAACCCCCTGGCTTGATTGCAAGCTCTCTCTAGGCTGAAGTAACCTAAAACCAAACCCAATTCTCCACAGACCCAACCCCCTTTCAGCTCTTTGAGACCCGTATGAGGGGGGTTTCCACATTTGAAACCCTTTACCACCCCGGCCATGCATGCACCCATGCGAGACAACCATATTACATACTCTACAAACACCGGGACAAGCAGGACAATGGACACAAACCCGACTAGGAACCCAACGAGGCCATGCCTCTGGCACTTCAAGTGCCCATCACCCCATAGTCCAGAAATATACATATCACTGATCAAAGGTTGAGTTGACTTCTCCATACTAACAAAATTTGTTGATTTAAGACCAAAAACATATGAGTAAACACTATCAGAACCTGATGCTGACGTCGTCCTCCGGCTGCCCAAAATCCCCATCTCCCACCATATCCATAGGAATGTGAGTTCACAGGCTACCTTACTCAACAAGCCGAACATAATTTTTCCCACTCCAAGTGTCCTTAAACCTTTGCCGCTTTCGGGCATTAAGCATTGCATGTGTACTGCCACCACTCCAAGTGTTGCATGCATGCGGAGGGTAGACAAAACGATCTTGAAGATACATATTAATCACTGGGCCAGGATAAACCCACTGGGGCCAACTCACAACCCGATCGGAGAGTAATTTTATTTATATATTAATAAACTAATATTAATATGATATAGTTAATGTATGGATTTCCATAAAAATTTAATTGAATTTAGTTTAATTTAAATTTAATAAATAATTTTAATTCTTTAGTAATAAATATATTTTATATAATAAAAATTAATAACGTTAACGTTGGTTGAATTGTTATGATCTGGTGTCCATTCAAGATCATAAGCCTCCTGAGCTGACCTAGTTCTAGACTAATAACAACAAGAAAGGGGCTGCGGGGCAGCTAGTCCCTGCCCCAGCCCGCAGCGTATCTGCCCGTAAAACCATGAGCGAAACGTGGCGGTTGCTGCCTCCTCCGTCGGGACGCCTGTTCGCGAAGCATAGTTGCTATTAAGCATAATTTTCGTAGATCTCGAAGTCTTTTGTGAACAACATGCATTGAAGCTGTTATACAGTGGTACATGATGCGGCAAACCCACTGTGAGTTGCTTTTATTTTGTGCCCTAAGTACAGTGATATTGGAGAAGCAAATCCACTGTTAGAAGAAGACTTGTTGGGCCAAAAATCTGTGAATCTGGAGCTGGTTCTGCAAGTGAATCTGGAGCAGTGGAAGATCTTGTGAGCAGCTGAAAGCACCTTAGCTATCGGTGTCTTCAGATAGGATGCGTTGTAGCAGCTTGATTGTGGCATTTTCCCAACATAACAATCACTGGACAACAGTATAAGTAGAATAGAAGTGCTATATTTGGATTTCAGTGAGTGCATGGTAAATATCTGAGGCGGAAAAGGTAGTTTGCATGCTATAGTATAGTACAGTGAAATAAGAGGCAGGGGTGTGCTGTGGTACTTGCTCACAGTTTGCCCTCATGATCTCAAATAGAGAAATAGCAAAGATAGTGGGCGTATGTACACAAGATCTGGAGAGGTAAACCCTGTATCTGCTTGAAAATTTTATAATTTCTAAAGATTTTCGGCTTCCAAATTATACCATGTTTATTTAATGCCATTGTTGACTGATCGAAATATATTGAACATTGAAAGCAACTTGTACTATTGCTTGCACGACATAAGTTTGCGAAGCTTGTCTTCCATTCCACATGCAAATTCTTCTAATTTCAAAAGATCTTTTTCTCATATCCAAAACGTCTATGTTTCCCCTAGATTCATCATCTTTTCTAGTGTAGCTTAGCTTTTATTTGTGTGCATCCTTGCGGTTTCTGCGCTCAAAGGCATATATAGCAGTCTAAATTCTCCATAATAAAATATTCGTGTCCAGCTCTTTTCGAACTTTCAAATTGGCTTTGTAGACGTTCTCGCTGGAGCTGCAAATTAGTAATATAGATCTAATTTCTAAAATTAATAAACATGTTTCTTCAATTCAATAGAAATTCAACCTCATAGTAAAATACTTTTATTATTGCTTTTGACCATTTGAAATTTGTTACCTAGAGATTCGTTTGCAAATTGATTTCTGATGGTGTGAACTACATGTGATTATTTTTATTTTCTGATGTAAATCTCCGCCTTCTATAGATTTTTATATGAATGTTGCATTCATGTATTATTGACCACCGGATCCAGAAGGGCGTGAATCCATGCAAGAAAGGGTGATCTTGCTACTCCACGCTCCGATGACACCTGGCAAAGCCACAACCCTCAAAGCACGACACTTGGTCAATATGCATTCAAATGCCCATGCAGGCTGGCAGAACGCTTAGTTTTATACTTTTGGTCACGTTTCAAGCTGCTTCTGCTATTTTTTCTGCATATTCAAAGCCAATCTTTACAGTTTCCTGTGGATCTTGCGCAGGGTATGCGAATCACAGGCATTTTCTTCTGAAAAATGGAAGGAGAAGAGCGTGAATTGTCCGTTGAGGAGATTCGAAACAGGGACCTCAGTCCAGAGCAAGTCTTCAACGGCATGTCGGGCTCTGATAGCTCGCGGAGCTTCAGCTGCGGAAATATATTGGAAATCGTCAAGCATTGTGTTGCATACGAGTGCAGGAGAGTTCGCGCCCAGCCGCAGAGTAATTCTTTAAATGGAGAAGAAGGAGCAGAGCAGGACGACTTCGGCTACAGAAAGGCTCATTGCTTCTCTTCTTATTACACTGCTTTTGTGGCACGTCTGGCAATTATGGTACGTTTTTCTTTTTCACTTCTGTAAATTAGTACAATTCACACCGGTATCTGGCATTCTAAGGTAAAGATATGTATCTATTTATAACCCAACCTGGTTTATCGCAAGTATGTTGTGTCGCCACAGACTTACAGTGGAAATGCCCCCCTGCTTCCACGGCTTCTTTGGCTTTAGCCTTTAAAACAACTAAACATGCACAACAGCAACAGGTGACAAGCTATCATTCTTTTTGGCACCTTACCATCTTAGAAAAGCCATTCTAATGTAGTGTTGATGCATGAATTTGGAGACAGCGGATAGTAATAATGATGCGCATGGCTTTAGCCAAATGAGTTGGGGAGTACCTGAGATTTTAGGCCGTTCAAGCATTGCGGCGCTCATCGCAGCAGCCCTTTGCCTTGTGGACCCTGCATTAGCATTCAAGGTGTGTACATAAATACTGCCAATATATGTAAATATGTATAATGTGGGACGCATTCCATTTGTAATTGGAAACGGAATTGAATACGTAGGTCTGCAATTTGTACTGTAAATGAAAATCACAGCCCAAATTCCATTTGTACATTTATTCTTCTAAGCGTTTCTCAAGATTGTTTCTCTTACTTGCCAGTTTACAGTTGCATTTGCACTTATAAACTAACGGATATCTATATTAAACCGCCTAAAAAAAATATGTTGTGTCGCCACAGACTTCCTCTTCGAGCGCACAGCTTCTGGTTCTGAGCACTCAGGAATGGCGGATGCTCTCTGTTACACCGTTTTCGTTCGTCGGTTACTTCTTGCAGGGTGGAGCGGGCAGGAAGCCACCACCGAGAGCTATGGTGCAGGGTGGAGCGGGCAGGAAGCCACCGCCGAGAAATACCGTTCACTGCTTTCTGGATTAAATGGATAGGGATCCAGAGGTATTTCAGCTCAGAGCTTCAGAAGATTGATAGCAGCGCAGAGCATGTAGGCAGTGAGTTACGAAGACAGAGACCTGGGATTGCATGCATACAAACACCGAATAACATGCAGACAGACACCGAAGCAAGCATGGAACATGTGTTGGCAACTTGAGCTACTTATAAAGTAGTTCTAGTTCACTGATATATCAGTGAACATTTAATGTTAGCGAATTAATGCTAATGCAATGCTAGCATTAGTTTCCATGTTCAGAAAATTCATTGAATACATAACTTAAATGAAGATTTATCCTAAGTTTGCCAAGATCTTGGCCTCGATATGAGGCCAAATAAGATCGTTAAAATTCTTAGTGGTCGAAATAGCGGTGGGAATTTCGTATTGGTTAAAAAAAAGTGATTTATGGAATATAAACTTGAAACTTAGGTTAATGAATTTCGTTTTTTTGGATTTTCGCGCCGAACTAATAGCAACCGACCAAAACCGATTGCTATAGTCCCTACCAGGCCCGGAGAGCAAGGACTAATAAAGTAACTATATTAAGCTCTAAAGTTAGTCTATATTAACAACCTTCCCAAAATATCTTATATACAAAAAAAAAATTAGTGTCTATTACAATATTGTCATATAGATCCTCACTTTGGTTGAACAGACCATTCCCTTAGTTACTTAGAAAAGCTTTGTGAGTATGCTCTTTAATTAGCCATGGTGACGTGATTTTTAAAATCATGTATGGTAGTAATTGGTAAAACATATTGCATTATAATGTTTAGATTTGTATTCAAATATAGTGGTGAATTCATTGGATATTGGATGTAGTTTAGATTACTTTTACAAATTATTAATATTTTATGATTTAATTAAAAAAAATAATGAAAACATTACTGATATTTAACATGTTGAGATTAAAGGTCTACAAAATATAAATTAATTGAAA
>APFE030277211.1:0-24656 GCA_000404065.3 Pinus taeda
CTTGTCATTTGTATCATCCAAGAATTGTTCATTTGTGTAATGTAAAGGAGGTTTCCCCCTTGAAGAGGCTTATTTCTAAGGTGCTTATCTATCTTTTCTATCTTTTTGTGAGCTGGTTACATAATAGATGTTATTTTTCATTGCATCTATTATTAGTTGACGATGTCCTAATTTTTCTTGATGGATCCATTAAAGATTCTAAAAATGTCATGCAAGTTCTATCCCTTTTCTGCAAAGCTACCAGAATGACTTTGAATCATAGCAGGTATTCCATCATGACTGTAAATTTCTCTCTCAATGAACGAAGATACACACTACACTAATTTCAATATAAACATCTGGACCTGGAGGAGGGTGTAAAGTATCTAGGTTACAGACTAAAGCCAGAAAATTACTGTATTGCAGATTGGACTTGGCTGATAGAAAAATTCGAGCGTCGTATTAACATATGGCAGCAGTGATGGCTATCACGAGTAGGCATATTAGTCCTCATTAAATCAGTGTTAGAAGCCATACCAGTATACTGGATGGCACTGGCTTGGATCCCTAAAGGTATCACCTACAAAATACAACAAATATGCCATAGATTCTTATGGAGAGGGAATCATGATGGTAGGACTTTTGCTTGGGTCAAATGGGAGTGTATAGAAAAACCTAAAAAATGGGGTGGTTGGGGATTAAAGGATCTAAACTGCTTTGAAAAATCACTTGTAGCAAAAATGGGCTGGTAGATTCTCTCAACCACCAGTTTATGGAAAGAGGTGGTATATCACAAGTACATTTACCCACAATTGATACTTGAATGGATTTGTAGCCCGATAAGGAATAGAACTGGAGTCTCCACCATTTAGAAATAAATCTCACAATCCATATTAGTTATCAAAAAAGGATTGGCCCGACGAATCTGATTAGGCGAACAAGTATGTATTGGCCAAGATGCTTGGTCTGGTTGTGGGAATGCCCACCTCCTTCTGCTCGACCTCAAACAGTTCCTTGATTCAGTTGGCATAAGATATCTATCCTAGATTGCAGATGAAGGAAATACAACTTGGCTTTCACAGGCTTGGAATCAACACACGATCTCATGATCCCAGACAACTGGACAAATGATTGGAACATATATATTTGTGGTATCAAAGAATCCCATGTCAGAATTACTATGGGATGCGTCTCCCCGTGGTCAATACACCCCCAAGGAATGATACTCTTTCATAGTTTCTGAGCATGAACCTGAGATTTCTGAGTGGTGGTGGCGACCCCTCTGGAAATTAGAGGTGCCTCCCAAATCAAGATTGTTCATGTGGTGCCTATTAACCAAGAAAGATCCTACTGATGACAACTTACATAATAGATCTATCTATGGCCCTTCTCGCTGTTGTCTCTATAAGGAACAATTTAAATTCATAGATCACCTATTTATCTCATGTCCAGTGACCCAACTTGTTTGGCAACAACTTTACATTTCCCTTGACATTACTAGTAGATGCCAGGAAGAAAGTTTCATATCTGCATGGCAATCTTGGTGGTGCTCTGCATAGTCAAATGAAATCCACAACCTCCCTCTTTTAGTTTGCTTGGGCATATGGCTTGCTAGGAACAAAATTATCTTACACGATTCCCTAATCCTTTGGAACAACATATGCTCCAATATAGAGGCACTTTTCTGTCTGATCCCTAAAGAGGAACCCAAGAACTTGGCCCGAAACATTGTACCTGAAGTCATTGACAAATCGTTCCCATGGGCATACTTTGACGGATTTTCTCAAGAAATTAGATGTGGGGGAGGAGCTATATTATATCTCTCTGACAATCATTATTACAAACTAAAGATGGGGTTTGGCCGCGACACAAACAATTATGCAGAACTTAACTGCCTCAGATTACTCCTCATATTTGCACTTGAGAAGAACTATAACTAGATTCAGATATTTGGAGACTAAAAAATTGTCATCAATTGGTTCAACTCACTTACTCATTGTCACATGCACACACTCAAAGGCTTATTGGAAAAAATTATAGCTTTAAAGTCACAATTTGATTTTATTGTTTGCTCCCACATTTACAGGGAAAGGAACTAGATTTCTGATAGTCTTTCCAAACAAGTCGCGCAACAACCCAACGACCAATGGTTAATACTGGAACAAAAGGAATAGGAAAGATACCAGTATTACCACAAGCCTTTCATCGAGCATACATGGGAAGCAACAATGACTGATCAATCTCCATGATCACCGACAATTTTTATTAGACACCTTTTGCTGTTATTTTTTCTTCAGACAATTACTATACACTGCTTATATATGTGTGTGTGTGTGTGTGTGTGTGTGTGTGTGTGTGTGTCATTTTTTGTTAAATATTTATGAACAATGAAATGATATTCTGGGATAGATGGCTCGGTCCATCTCTGATTCACGCATAATACTTTATGCAGCTGATACACCATGTAATTTTCAATATTAATATAATGGAAATTATTATTTCTTCCTTGGGGGAAAAATAAAGAAACTTTAAATACCTAATTGAGAATTTGTTTGGTATCGAGCTAATCAAGATATACAATTCTCAAGATCTAATAATTTGGAATAGTCTAATGAAATGGATGAAATATATTTGGATGAATATACCCATTGGTTGGGTGTAGTTTCATGGATTATGTGATATCATATATATTTGTATACAACCAAATTGTAAATTTTAACCTTTTAAATGACCATCGACATGAATCTAATCATAGACCTTTTAACCCCCACTCTAAACATTGTCATGTGCAAAAGCTCCATTGAAGAGAATTTTGATAACAAAAGGCACTTGCTTTTTGAAAAAAATAAAGATACCTTTCCTTAAGGGAATTAAATAGTTAATTAAAGCTCCTATTATATAAGAACCATATTGGAGACCTCTATCCAAAATTTACAACAACCTCTTTACTTCCATTAACAAATTCTTTGTTAAGGTTATATTGTGTAAAAGGAAACATAGAACAACCAATCCTTGGTATGATAATAAGTGTAAAATTTCTATAAAACACATTAGGGATGCTTCTAACGAGTTTTAAAATTTGATAAGATAAATGAATATGAAACACTAATCAGAAGGAAAAAATTATGAGGTCCTTCATCCGATCCATAAATTAACTTATGCCCATATTAGTGGCAGGTATGGTGCACCTAGTGGTTATAGTGGTAGTGGATGGAATTAACTCCATGTCACATGAGTATAAGACCATCCTTGTTGCTGATTCCACTAGTAAAAAAACAGAAGGAAAATATGTTGTACATAAATAGAAAGAAAGAGAATCGTTTGAATCTATCTAAGCTATCCTATGAAAGTCTAGAGACAATTTTTGACTCATTAAATAAATAAAATAATATGATTTCCCTAGGGGACTGAAATTCCTATCTTAAAAGACAGAAAGTTTATGGTTAAGTGACTTGCAAAAGGGAAATATAAGGACATCAAAGGATAACAAGTTTAAATCTTAAAAGTTTGAGGGCCTATATTCATCGTTTACATACACAAGCTCTTCAATTTAGTTTTCAAGTAGGGCTTCCATAAACCTTGGAATCAAAACCTCATTGTACCTATTTTAAAAATAAAGATAAAAAAAATTCTTCTAATTTATAATTAGCCCCATTTTACCCCAGCCATATGGAAATATTTTGGCAAAAAAGACTAACACACAACTAATCTTATCATTTAGTGAAGACAAGCCTTTTTATAGTTTGAACGTTTTAGCTTTGTTATGGATGGAAAATATAATCCCCATGTGAATCTTAGTTCTTGATTTCCTTCGATATCTATACTACCACACTCACCTTTTATAATTTTTATTATTTTGTTTAATGTTTCTTATATTAATAATTTAAATAAATATATATTTTAAATAATTGATCATTATTATATTTAAATATGGTAATTTAAATATATTTTCTTCTGCATATAAATGTCATCCAAAATGTCTTTATGTGTGCATAACCTCATTAATGTGTGAATTGGGTTTAACTCGAGACGTAGATAAGAGAAGTTGTGAATCGGGTTTAGATCCCACCCATGGCTTGTTTGTTTTTTTAGTCAATTATTAATTAGTTAATTCTTGATCGGAGATGGAAAGGTATGGACAATTTTTCTCACTTACAAATTGGAGGGTGGGAGCACGAAAACAAGAAAAAAAATCCTTATTATTATACAATTTCACCATTTATAATGAAATTAGGTGAAAGTTTTATATGAGCTTCATGATAGAAAAACATTCTTTATAACATGACAATTTAACAAAAAAACCATTTATGCATTATTATAAACAACCTCTCTCTCACTCCGTCTATGTGTGTATGTGTGCGTGTGTTTATACATAAACATTATGATATTATTGATGATTCTATGTTGGTTTGAAGAAATTAACTATAATATAGGAGTCAAGCAAGGTTGTCCCTTATCCCCTTCCGTCTTTGAAGTATACTTTGACAAGTTAGAAGATTGTTTGGAAGATGCAGGTTTTGTTGGACCGTATCTTATTGGTATAGTCATCATCCTTGTTCTTTACACCAATAATATTGTTTTTATGGTGAGGAGTCTCTATGACCTCGATAAGCAACTAAGAATCCTTAGAGACGTTTGCTCCAATATGGGAATTAACGTGAACACTGAGAAAATGAAGGTTATGACAATTAAATCCAACTAGATCACTGATGATAGATACATTTCTATATGACAATAATAGTTTGGAGCAGGGAAAATTTTAAGGATGGAAATTTATATTAAATTTTAAAAACCTTGGCAAATATTAATAGTCCATAATATGTAAATTGTAAAATGCTTATTGATATTTTTGTAAAAATATTCATTTTTCTAATGATTTTATATGGTCTCTCTAGGATTTTGGCCATTTTAAAGGTAAAATAATTTTATCCTATAAAATCTGGGCGAAACCTCTTTAGAAAAATGGATATTGGCGAAACATTTTTTGGAAAAAACATGGAAAATTAGACCATCTGCAAAATATTAGCTCTTAAAATTTTCCTTGACTTGGAAGAAGTTCCTTTATACAAATATTTTGAAATCAATATTCATCACAAACTCAACTAGAATTATAGCATTAATAAACAAATAAATGGAGAGTGGAAATCTTATTATGGGTTTGAAAATAATTGTAAATTAGTGGAACTTTGGATGTGAGATAAGAAAAATATCCTCTTTGAGACTTTCATCACTCTTTTTATCTTCTATCGTTGTGAAGTTTGTGGATACATTATCTCTAGATAACCCTCGAGAAAGATAGAGTAGTTCCAGAAGAATTTTTAACTTATGGTATGAAAATTAAAGGTAATACACCCTATCCTATCTTCCTCATAGAAATAAATCTTTCTCCCATTAAGAGTATAACTATGATTAGGTACTTAATGGTGCAAGAATAATATTAACAACATGGACAATAAGTGACTCCCAAAAAGTAAGGGGTGGAGCTCCATAATTTTTTTTGCAGTTTTTTGTGTCCATTTTGGTGGTCTTTGGCGCATGGATTTCACTTTAGGTGGTTTTGTGGTGCATGGTGGCTCACCCATGGTTTTATAATTATGCTTAAAGAAGTAAGGTTGTAATCTAATCCAGGATAATGGATTAGGGATTTTGGATGCCATGGAATCAAATATATTGTATTGTAAACAATGAAGTTAATTCATGATAAAAAAATAGAGATGTGGCTCTAAAGAGTTCGTTAGTTTTCTTGGTTTGGATTTCCAAGAGTAAATATTTGGGTAATCTTTGATTTCCATTGTTTTATTTTTCTGTTTATTTAGAATGTGTCTGCATTGCATTAATATAGAAGGTTTAAACCTTGCTTTAAGAGGGTTCAAGATGAAAAACAATTTCTCTTAGAGTGCCCTACATATACCTAAATTAGATCACATTTTTCAAATATTTTTCACAATGAGGACCTTCTAAACCTTCTAAGTCATGGAAACTATGGTGATCTTAGAACATTTCTCTTTATACTTTTTGAGCAAAAAAAACTAACATTGTAAAAAAATCCAAGTAATATCTCATCTTTCATAAGGTCTGATAGACCAATTATGGCCTTAGTAGACATTAGCCATCATCATTATCATCATGTAAAAAATATAATTATTCTCCTGATATAATAAAAGATACAATCAAATAAACTGATTTAAAATATTAATTAGATTTAGAATTGTGGTCATGATTTAATATGCAATACGGTATCGCTATTGAAAGTTGGAGGAATAATTATTTTGTTAGAATTCACTATCATAACTTAATTTTATTGAAATTCATAATAAGTTTAGTAAAAATAGTCAAGAATAAATTTTAAAATTATGATTTAATAAAAAAATTGATGTAATAAAATAATAAAATTGTGCAATCATTGATTAAATCATTTAATCAAGTTTGTAGACATGTTTAATCAATATATTGAATCTTATGGGATAACAAAATTCACATTGAAAAGGCGTTAAACACTCTATGGCATTAAATTATTATAAGTTTTTGCAATCATGATCCAAATTACATGATTATGTATAAATAGAGTTAAGCATTATATGGATTCTCACATTTAAATAATCAATACCTCTGAAATTTAAATTTGAAGTAAAGAAATTGTTAATAATGTTATACATTAGCATAGACATAATGCATTTTATACATCAAACAACATCAACATGATATGAAAAAGTAAGATAAACCCCCCATATATATATATATGGAAATAATAAATACATCTCATCTAATGCTAGTTTCCCATTAGAGTAAGGTACATCACTACCTTCACTACATAAGAATGCATCTATGCTTTTATATATCTCTTCATTAGGATCTATTGATCGCAAAATATTATAGATATTCCACTAGACAATTCATCACAACAAATCTACTAAAGCATATTAGAAAATCCAAAATCTACACTATGAGGGTTTATTTCTCCTTAGATTTCTAGATTTGTTGATTACTGTTTATTTCACATGAATGCAAATTATATATACAAAAAATAGAGAACAATGGAATAAAAACTTGCAAACCACAATTGACATAAGATATATCTTGGGAAACCCTTTCGGGAGAAAATCTAACTAGAAGATGAGGCTCTTATGTTCTCTTTCTTTGAATGGAAAATGGATGAAAATACAATGAAGTGAATCTTGTGTCCCATGAGCTACTACAGTGTACAAATCCTCTCTGTTTTCTCTCTCCCTATCCATCTTGGTTACTTTGCTCATCTATGGAACAAAATGCACTCAAATAGAATGGTACCCCTTTTCCTCCTAGTGGTTAGGTTTGACTCCTTTAGCTCTTAACTAGAGTTACAATATTGACTCTTCTAGTGTCTTCTTCATCATGATCACATGGATGGCCCATTTTCCATGAGTAATGTGGGTTTATGTGGCATCCTATTGACTTATGGTGGTGAAAACGTGAAAGTCAACTTCTGAGTGGCATAACTTTTGTATACAGACTCCAATCGAGGCAATTTTTACATCTTTGGAAAGGTATCTGTGTAGATTAAAAAAAAAGGTTACACATTTAAGCATAAAAGTTTTTACCCCCAAACAATTTTGTTTGATGCCTCAAAATTCTCCCGGAAGTTTTAGATCCCAATTTTCCAAATTGGGTTCCACTGGTAAAAATGGTAATGTGAGTTGATTCCTCCATTTTTTCTACTTGAAAGCATAAATATAGATGAAAAAAGTATAATGATCTAATTTGGATTATCTATATAAGTTGTGAATATCCTAATGTATAGAGGATGATTAGCTAGTGCAATAGGTGTAGCAAGTGGATGAATGGATGGATTGATAGTTGGTGCAATCCATGGTGTAGGTGGAGGAGGAGGAGTAATGTCCTCAAACATATCATTATTTGAATATGAATCACATAAAGAAGATAAATGAGCATGTCTCACAACTTATTGCTCCTCATTTCTCATCCTCTAGAGTAGGATAGGGATAATGGCAATATGATTCATTAATAGTCATATCAGGGGGGAAGCTTTCATAGATATATGCAATCCTAGAGTTTTTCATGATCATTCTACGTCATATTAGTTCTATTCCGAAGCCAATCATTGATGTAGACAATTGATTTGACATGGTGACAAAATTTGTGATTTGGTCTCTATGGAATTCAAGGTCTAGGCATTCAAGGCAACTCATGATTGGCCTCAACCATCTCTGCATTAATTTGGGGAGAAGAACCCTCACTAACATATGAGCCAATATGTACAAAATAATATATAATGATAATAATACAATTTAAACAAGATATTATAATCAAGTGCACATGCATTAAATAAAATAAAAAATATGCAATTAAAACAATCAAATGATAAAATGAAACTACCTCTCTCATTTAGTGTTTACAGTTTTACATATTTATGAGTTTACATATCTCTCATTTGGACAAATCTATGAGATGGACAAATGAGAGGCTTCATTGTTTTATTTACATATCTATGAGTTTACAGTTATAGGGACTTCATGAACTTCCATTCTCATTGAAAAAATTACAGAAGCACATTGGTTTTAATCTTTTCTAATCATTACAACTCTTCTATATTTTATAAAATATAAATAAAATTAAAACTTGGGTTATCTTCTACTAAGTTGCACTAGGCTATTTTTATTACTTATTCTCTTCCTTTTATTCATTCTCTTCTTTGGTTGGTAAGGAAAAATAATATTAATATTTTATTCTTCTTTTCAAATTTCCTATGTTAAAAATCCACCACTGATAAATATATTTAAAGGCCATTTGGATGACCAAACCATCTCTTATATTACCTTAATATATTAAAATTCATGACGAGAGGAAGATCATAGGTCCATAACATTAATGAAAGTGAATGGAGACCATTGAAAAATCTATAATCATTCAATTGCAAAAGGAGAAATGAAAAATGGACAATCTTATAACAAATTTGCCCCCTATGGTCTTTCAAGAAATAGGGTCTAAAAATTTCTCAAGCTAATGCTTGAGCCATGTGTAACCCTTGTTGATGTCATGGTATTAAGGTCAAGCTTTAAACTTAATTGGCCCACCCTTTCTCATAGAGCGTTAATTAACTTGCCATATATAGTAGACTAGCCAAGCCAATATTTAGGCCTCTTCAAGTTCTCAATTCATTTGGGGGAGATGAGTATTCTCACATAATAAGGAAGAAACCCTCTCAATATCACTGCAACACTTATTTCTTGGGTGATATGAGAATGTAATAATCATCTTACCATCCAAAAAGATAATTTCTGGGTGATACAAAGCTTAAAGAAGATAACTCTTCTGTATATTGCTGCAAAAATTCCTTCCTGAGAAATACAAGACTTTATATGCATATTTTCCACTGGAACAAATGATTTGCCCAAAATATAAAACCTTCACTTGATTTAAAGTCGATGAAGAGGATTCATCCGAAATATGTCACTAGCAATGTCAAATGTCCAAGCAATGTATTTCTAGGTAAAGTTCTTACATATTGAACTTGGTTGGACACTTTCGAACTTGGCAAGCTTGGGGGTCCCTTTTAGAATGAACACAATTAGGAAAAGGTATAGTAGTTAACTTAACATGGTTCCAAAAAAAATATGTGCAAGGTCCTAAATTCCATACACCCTAGTCCCAAAACAAATCTGTACAAGGCCCCACATTCCATACCAGAGGTAGACCCATCTGTGCCCATAACTTGGCACATCAAATCCAAGATTTGGGATTTTACAAACTCAACTGCAACTACACACATGAATAAGGATTATGTCTTGCACCAACACTTGATTTCATTGTCGAGTTTTCCCTTATACTTCCATATATATATGGTCTCTAGTCTTATTGAGAACCCTTGAAGGATCTTAATATTGTAAGCTATTGTATCATATTTAGAGCATAATTGTCCTAAATATTGTAAAGGATGTGTTATCACCAAAAAATTGATCATCTAGCCTAATTTACTAGATGGACCGAAGTATACCATGTAAAGCCAATTTTACCCTAGTAAAATTGCTTTCGCTGTGAGAAATTACCTAATAAACCACCTTTAGTAAGTAATTTATAGTTAAACACATGAAGAATAATTAAATAAATCACTACTTATTTGATTTTCTTCTAGGAATAATTAATTTAACCATTGTTTTATCATTATTCCTTGTTAAATTTGACCCAATCATGAAAATAAACAGATAAATAATTATTTATCTTATTTTTCTCTAAGAATAATTAGTTAATCACTAATTAATTATTATTCTTTGTAAAATTTGACTAAATACCCTAGGAATAATTAAATAAATCATTATTTGTTTATTATTCCTTAAATAACTCCTTGAGATAATAAATAAATCATTTATTTATTTATTATTTTTAAATAAAATTTTAAATACTTTTTCCCTCCTAAACAAATATATTAAAATATTCTAGGTGGTTATTCTAAGAATGGGATCAATAATATTTTATTATTGCTCATTATTCGAGGATAACTCAATATTTTGTTATAAATAGGAGGGTTTTCCATTCATTATTCACTTTTGATTATTTTCATTGTTGCACTCATTTTTGTAACTCTGATTATGTTCATTGTTGCACTCATTGTTGTAACTCTGATTATGTTCATTGTCGCACACCATATTTTTATTGGGTTTATGCATTATAGAGGAGAGAGACTCTACAGAAGCTAAAAGCATTTGAGGATAGCCAAGAACCATCCCATAGAGGGGGGCTAGTAACATATATTTGTTCCCTTCATAGGTGTTATAATAAATCATTCTTTACATATCTGGTTTCCATTAGATGTTTTGGGGTTATTACTCTTTATTTCATTGTTTAACTATGATTGCAGCATAGATAAGGATTTTGGCAGCTTTTGTTTCTATCAATAGCTATAGATCTACAATGTTTAGCAGTCAATTTTATTGTTGAGATCGTTTTTCATCATTGATCTTAAGTGGGTTCTTTTCATACATCATTGAGAAGAAAACACTACAACAAATTGGAGACTCCATTGGGGAATAATTCCGATTCAGAACCTTTGGTCTCCAATCAAAATTGGCAGCTCCGATGAGTTTTATACTTCCAATCCAGAAACCCGGGTGCCCTTTGTTTTTCAGATTAGGGATTCTTCTTTTTTCAATTCTATTAATGTTTCCTAGTGTTTTAACCCTAGATTTGATAAATTTCTAACTTCTGTAAGATTTATGGTTGTTTCCATAGGTCACAGGAACCAGCCGCAGCAAAGGTGACACTTTTTTATGAAATTTGCAGACCAGAAGTCTCGGAGCTGAAATCACAGATTTCAGCCCTAAAGGTGTGATCTGGGCTCCAAAATGCAACTTTATGCCCAAAAAGTGCGATTTCATAAAAAAACAGGTCAGAACCTGCGATTTCTGGGTTTTAGGGTTTTTCTCATATCTGTTTCTTTGTTGAGAGTTGTTTGCTGGGTGTCTGACCTTTGCCTCATCCCGCTTAGGCCTTGATCCATTCTGTTTTGCTCGTTGAAGTCGAATTTAGCCTTCTCTAGGGCTTCTATTACACTTCTGCCTTTCTAGGAGGAGTTTAGCTGAGTGAGAACCCTAAGTTTCTGTAGCACCTTCAATGATATTTTCCAGATATGTAACCTTTTGTTTTAGATATGATAAGATAGGTTGCTACCATCCATAGTTTCACATTCAAACTTGTTTGGTCATTCCCTTAGGGTCACATCGGTTGGCCTAGGTGTTTCACCCATCTCCCTATATTTTTACAACGATCTTCCCCTCTAGTTTTTTGCTGTCACTGCACCACTTTCTAGCAGCTTAGAGTCACTTGATCCCAGTCACACCGACATTCAGATCTCTTGACCGTTTCAGTGTATTTTCCATCGGTTTAGCCACCTAGAAGTAAAGTGTTTACAAACCCAGTTTGGGTGGGGTTTATTTAATTGTTCTGCTTTTTATTTTTTGTTATTTATTTCAGTTTTTTGACAACAAGTTTTTTTTTTTTTTTTTTTTTTTTTTACAAACACGATATGGGCTTAATCAATTAATACACTTGCACACACAAGCACACCTTAAGTGAAAGGCGCTTGGTTTACACTGCTGAGCCAAGACTTAACATAATAAATTTATCTCACCGCATCATAAACAAAAGGTATATTGTTTATCTCCCTTCACCATTTCTGTGTTATGTGTGTCCTTCCATCATTGCACCACCAAGGCGTTAGTCGCGGAGACTATTAAGCCTTCACCCCTAGTTTCCGCTTGGGCATATTACTCCTCCCCGTTGGGTTCGAGTTCATAGCCCTCTGAGTCCCCATTCTGACTCTTCTCTCGGTCCTTCTAATTCCTCATCTGATTCCGAACCTCCTTCACTGCATATCGTCACCATGACTGGACCCATAGCTTGTGCATGACCCCAATTTGGTGGCAGCTCTAGTGCTACACCGGTGGTCACATCAAGCAGAACAGTCTCAGGAACCATTCCGGTAGCCCTTATGCTCCCCTTTATGGTTGGGTTAATTCTAATGGATCTTAACCAATTGATAAACAACCCCATACACCATGATGCTGGTTGGCCCTCTATGCGACTAAGCTTCCCTTAGACATCTCAAAGTTTGAGGGTATTGCTGGAGAGGATCTTACCAGCCATGTTCGATCCTTCCACATGTGGTGTTCGTCCAACTCCATAACCGATGACTCCATTCGTCTTTGGCTCTTCCAATGCACATTCACTGGAGACGCTACAAAATGGTATGTAGACCAACCCGCCGCCTATCATTCTGTTTTCGCGACGCTTGCTAAAGTGTTCTTATCATATTTCCAGTTACCTCTCTGGTATGACACTGTTACTAAGATTTTTACCACATTCCATCAATCCTCTGCTACTCGCTTTTCTAACCATGTTCAAGAGTAGTGTCGAAGGAGGAGCACATGTTGTGCCTCGCCTTTCGAAGACCGTGTTTATCTAGATTGGTTTCTCAAGAGCCTTTTATTCCCTATCGGGAAAGATGTCGCCTCCCATTTTCCTTAGACCAAGGAAGAAGCTCTCCAGACCACTTTGAGATATGATTTGATTTATTCTCAATCAGGTTATGTCTATAACGTTATTCCAGACCTCCCTCATCCTGGTAGAGCTAATGCACTGGGGGAATCTCACATTGTTGACGGTATCATTGGATCGATTTTACACTCTTCGCCATATTCTCAGTAGAGTTATGGCTACCTGCAGGGGGCACCAGTTCCTCCAACATTTATGCCCCTCCTGCTAGCAACATGTTTCCAGGGCCCCAACCTGTCTATCAAATTGTTGCTCCTTCTTATGCACAACTTGGCACCCCAGCCCCTCAAGAATTAGCGCTGCAACCTCCTATGCATCCTCAGCCCCAACAACCACCAACCCCTTAGGGTCAAATGTTTATGCAACAGTGTGATACCAATCCCCAGAATTCGAAGAAAAAGAATAAGGGGAAGGGTAACAAGGGTAACTAGTCTATTGAATCCCAGGGGAACCAGCCTAACACCAACAAATAGCGAAAGGGCAACAAACCCAAGGAAAAAAAGGTTGTTTGTATGAATAAGCCTTATTCATGTTTTGATGTACATGGCCACTACACACATGAGTGTCCCCTTTTACCCCATATGCGTCAACTATGGGAAGCTCAAGAAACTTCTCGAGGTCAACAATCGCCTCAAAATCTTGCGCCACCTCAACCGCCCGTGCTCACAAATCCTTTCCCTTAGCAAGGATTCATTGTTTCTCAACCCCAGCCAGGTCAGGCAACCCACCTCCCCCAACCTTTTGGTCCCGGTGACTACCATATCTTGATGATGAACTCTAATGAGGTTAACCCCTCCATTATCAACCTACAAACTCGATTGCGTCAATATGACAAGCCCTCCACTTCGTCGGCTGTCGAGTCTAAAACCAAAGTGTCTGCTGAGACTCTTAAAACACCAAATGTTCCTTTATAGATCCCTCAACCCAAAGTTTTGGCCATTCCCAAGATCCCAAAGGGACCATTACATCATAATGCGTCTTCTAACAGATCTTCCCATACATATTGTATAGTAGACGACTTAGCACAATCACCTGCCGCCATGTCGACACTGGAAGTCCTCTTGTCATGCCCTTCCAAAAATAAGGCTATACTAACTACCTTGGGTGTAGTGGACCCTTCTGACGATCACTTGATTGTCTTCCCGGTTGATACATCAGAGCATCCCCCATTGCCCTCATCTGTTGCTTTCCAGATACTAGTTAGAGTGCATAATGCCATCATATCCAGATGCATTATTGACGTATGCACATCCACCTATGTGATGTCTACTGCTATTTGGAAATAACTCAATTCAATTGAGTTGTACCCCTCCACCATCACCTTGCATGTGTGGGATGGACACTCCTCCTAGTCCCTTGGCATGTACCGCAACTGTCTAGTGACCCTTGCGGGTAAGACTATCCATGTCGATATCGAAGTAATCGATGCCCCTTTGGATTAAAATATTCTCTTAGATCATAGTTACACACACGCCATGTCAGCTGTCACATCTACGGTGTTCCGCAAGATGTGCTTCCCCCATGAATGGAAGATCGTTACCATTGATCAGTTGACTTACTACGAGCCGACATCCGTGACCTCCCCGAGTCCATCATCTTGTTGGTATCCAATAAATAGTCGTCCACTCCTTGCATTAGTGTCTCACCCATAGTCTATAAATATTCCTCATTGTTTGGTTCCTTCCCCATTCTTCCCCCTCCCATTTCTGAACCTACTGCCATGAGTGTTTGCATGTTACAAGCATCACAGGCTACCCTTAAGCAATCCGGTACACCTGATCAACAGCCAACTCCCTAGCATCCTATTTTTCTCTTCCAGCTGAACCCTCTAGACCCACTCCCCGAGGACCTCCTCTCTTTGTGAGTGCCTCTCCTATGTTCACTCAAGGAACTGTTCCTCCATGTCTCAACCATCTAGGAGCTATTCTATTAGCACATTATCCTATCGGCCAGATACCTTTCTTATTCCCCCCTCCAAGAGTTTTTTCTGTACCTGTCATGGCTTTTCTGGTCCTTCCTAACATGACTCTCGGGATCCCAGTATGGTACATCGACCCCCCTACAAACATTCTGCCTGGTCACCCAAGACCGTCTCATGCTTTGACCCTAGTTCAACCTGTGCCCATGACCCCTGCCTCTGCTTCAGTACCATCACCAGCTCAACAGGAACCAACTCCTATTGTGAAAGAAGCTAGCCAGGGGGGGAAGTCAAAAAGAAAGATTCGAAGGACAAGGTTCCCCAATCTCCTCTAGCCCCTAAGGCCCCAAAGCCATGCACTTTGTGTGAAGTTGTTGGGCATGCCACCAATAATTGTCCCGAACTTCCTCAACTTAAAACTTTGGTTCAAGAAGCATTCCCTGAGTCGAATATTACGGAAGCCCATGTTGACATATCGGTCCCACCTAAGAAACTCAAAACGCTTCGTACAAACCACCCTTGTGCCATTTGTGATCTTCATGGTCACTATTCCCATTGTTTCCCTCGTCTCGACGAGTTTCACGATTGCCTTGGGGCGATTCGTGAATACGAGGCCACTCGTAGTAGAGCTGCTACTCCTCTACTTGTGGATTCTGGTACCACCACTCAACCAGAACAGGGAAACTCTGGCCCCTCTGTTGTGATCCCCTCCCCCGATGTCGAGATGTTAGATACCACAGGTCCATTTCTTTACCTGTCGTCATCCTTGAGTTCCTCAACAGAAAACCTTCCTGAGGTTACTGTGCACATTTATATCGAACCTTTTTTGATAGAATCTAAGGTCTCAACATCAGTAGACCCTCTGTCTACTAGTTCATCGTCTACCATTCAAGACATGCATATGTGAAACTTATTTCTTAGGTTGATGAACCAGGTAATGCTGTCGCATCATGTAGTCAACCTTCCTCCTGTTCGCCCATCTCCCAGCCTGATGAGGACACCATGGAAGCTATGCCTACTCCTGATTAACCCTACACTTGAGTAAGGGGGCATTTCTCCAAGAGGATTTCTAAGGCCATCTCCTTCCTAATTCTCCCAATGTGTTCTACCTCCATAAATGTTGCTCACAGCACATCCCTTTGATTAGCATGTCTTTATTTCTGCAATGTAGTTAGGTAAATTGCATCAATCCATTGTCTTTTGCACCTTTCAGATGGATCCATCATCCACACCATATATCGGCCATGCCAATGGTGCGAGTCACTTCTCCCAGAATCTAGCCTTGGCAGCCTGGGCCATTTTTACCCCCTTACATATGTTAGTCCCGTTAAACGGTGTGTGCATTTGATCTGCCACCAATAATCAGGACAAATGTGATGTAGTGATAGGTTTGTTAGTCGATGCCCTCGCTCATTGCATCCTTCACCTTCATGTTCGTTTAGATTCCTTGCTACTTGTCATGCAATTGAATGGTGTGTATCATGTGCATAACCAAGTCCTATTTAGAAAATATCTACGAGTGAAGCTATTAGTACATGAATTTTAAACCATTACATTTAGTCATGTGCCTAGAGCCAAAAACCACTATGTATATACCATCACAAACAACATTCTGGATTGGAATTTATCACATGTATACCATAGAAGATAACCATAGAAATGATGAACCATCACCCTAATAAAAAATGCGTAATCATATTATGTATCATAAAAGTGTTTGGAGCCATAACTCTAAATACATTTGACATGCCCATAACATGTTACAATACTCACAATCAAAGGGATCCACATGTCCTTGCATCTAGTCACTATCTGAAAGATCTCACACCAAACGCTCTACTCTACCTACACATAGATCACATACTGCTTGACCTGCCATTGCCACATGCTGCACAATACCTCGCCACTCAGAGGGAAGACCCGTACACTCATTTGTGTACCGATCCTCTAAGTTGTGCCATCTACACTCTGAAACCCCGGTCAAGAGTACATCAAACCTACGATGCAAATCAACAAGCAGCGCAGTATCCTCTAGACCCTGCTGTGACGATGATGTCCCCTGATTTGCAGCCCCATGTGCTATGGATCGGTGTGCATATCCTTCCGGCTTCACCAATGCTATGTATGTATACAACATGTTTCACACTCAGTACCAAATACATGTGACATAAATATAAAATGCACCATAAAACATAGCAACTTAACACTTACCATCTAGTCCCCATGCTCGCCCGGGTGGAAGTGGCAAGTCAGGGTCCCCTGATAGTTCATCTCGCTATAAGGGTAGTTGTCAATGTAAAGGGGCATCTGGTCCCAGTGTGCAAAAAACTCAAGTCAGAACACTCGTCTGACTCTCCCTCCTCCTCCTCTTTGCAGTAGCTGCCCCCAGTGGCGCATCCTGGGCTCCTGTGGGCCCCCATCTCAAATATGTACATGAGGACAGATAATGGGTATCTTCTCAAAGAAGAACGCACACAGTCCTATACCAAAAGTGCAGTCACGATTCACTTGTCTCTTACAAAGACTCAACTGTCGTTTCACCAACAACATGATCATCTAGGCCCACCCATAGTAGGTCTCGACCAAAACACTCTCAACTAACATCATCTGCCCTCTAGTGATGTGGTGGAATTCCTGAATACCCAAGACCCGTAGCACAACTACGGCAACATCCTGTGTCTTTGGCCTCTCTAGATCAACAAGAGGGATAGTCGTGCCCTTGAAAGAAACACCCTGTCGATAATGGCACTCCACGAACTCAGTAATGTTCCTCCCACAAGGTAACACCAGATGAATATCCCCCACCACTCTGAGGGGAGGCTGTCCGGTCAGAAAATAAATATCCTGTATGTGAGCTCATTCTTGTGTCTTTGCATGACAAAGACCTCCTGGTCTGGATCCCAATAGCTCACAATTCTTGATAGAAAGGGCTCACCTGCCCTCATTAGTGGATTCTCTACCAACTTGAGAACCCCATAATGAGCTAATGCCCCTCGAATCGCATGATCCCCCTAGATATCAAATCAAAGAGTGTCCAAGTCTCGTTCACGCCAGTTTATTTTAAGCACTTCCATATCTGTAAAACACCGCATGTCTTATCAGTTCAGAACAAAAAACAACCCACTACATTGATCAATCTACAACCCTCACCATGCCAACAGACAAACCCTTCCTCTGAATCGCAGTTTTCAACCTAGAAGGTGCGAGCTCACAGGTTTCTAGATGTTTCTTGTGAGCTAGATCACACTTCTAGACCTAGAAAGTGCGATTCGACCGTGAGCAAGGGCAAGGGTCTCTGAGGGAGCTGCTAGGTGCCAAAAATCAGGAAATATACCATTGAAATTGAAGATATGAGTAAGAACACCTACCTGAAAGTCGCAGATCCTGATTCCGATGGTTAGTTTATTTGCTACGATATCCACAAGATTTAGGGCCTTTTCCTCCTCTCCAAATTCACCACAAGTCACTTAGAAAATGAATCCAAATTGGAGGGAAAACACCCTTTTATAGGAAAAACCACAGTTTTTCTATCGCCCACTGCGAATAGACCGTAGCTCAGTTTGATGAACCGTCAACACCAATGGAAATCTCTCATTGAGATCTATAATGGGTCTTCCTAAGTTTTTTATGATTTGGCACTTCACCAGGAAGCCTTTTTTCCAAGAAGGGTCACTTTGTTGCTCTTAAAATCGAATTTCGTCATAAAGAGACACTTGTACTTTGAGGTCCACCTCCTCTTAATAATTTTCTACCATATGTCGATCTTCATCATGAGTAACCATCATTTACTCATGTTTTCATGGGCCCCATCGGGCCTAGTCTGTGTGGCAACGTCATCGAGTCACCCTTGTTTAGAGCATCCACGATGAGTCACCCTTGCACTCTTGGAGTCTATTTCATGTCCCATTATATCATGTCATAATATTCCATCCATATTTGCATACCATTCATCTTGTGTTTCCCATTTTGGCCTCCAGTCATATTGTCCCCATCCCCTCCGGAGTTGAGTAAGTTGCTACTAGGTCAACCATGCACTTTATGCTTTGACAAGAGTAGTCGTATGTTTGTCCCTCAGTCCCATTTCTCCATTATCTCTGGTGTCATTCCATCAGTCACATTACTATTTTCCCTCGTGCTTTAGTTGAGGATCCTCATTTCCTCATCTATCATGGGCCCTATTTTGTCGACATCAACTCATTTATTCTAGAAGAGTGACCTAGAGGGTGGTGTATCTCAATTCCAGCTTCCATTCTTGTTCAACGCCTTGGATCGAGTAGAGGGTCTCATTATTACCACTTGAATTGGTTGTTTCATGTTTGTGATCCATACACTTGATGGTCCAGTGATGCAACAAATTGTACCAACGATTCTCGGGTGCGTGTGAGATGTTTCAGACCTCATGAGGGGGAGGCCCTTCAGGTAGCCCCCCACATGCCCAGATGCATACCTCATATGCAGTTCAGATGCAGTTCCGTAGAGTTCATGGGTTCGGTTCCTATTGATCGCAGTGTTTGTAGCATGCACATCTCCTCCAGATGATCCATTCAGTTTTGTAGCCCTTCCTTGTTCGACAGGGATTCTCTGGTTGTTCTGCCCTCCCTCCCACCCATTTTTTGAGGGAAGGGGCATTGGATCTCATGTACTCAGATATTATTGTATTAAGTCTTGGCTCATGTTTTCACCAGGTGCATTATCTATATGGGATACATTGTATTATTTTTTGGTTCTGTTATGCCAGTGCGTCATGTACCATTCAGCATGTACTTTATTGCTCAGTTTCATATTTCTGGGCGAACCATTATTTTTGTACTAAGTTATCTCGATGGGTACATGTATGCCTCCCCCGCTTCATTCAGGTTTGGTACCACAAAAAAAAAGAGACTTGCATTAGTCTCGCCCGCTCTGTCACTATCCTCTCTAAGCTTCAGCTTCATTGGTCTCTCTCTCTCTCTCTCCTTGACTCCCTTGTGTTGTATAAGTGATTGTGTCTTTACAACGTACTTCAGTCATACGTTTTAGTCCTAACACTCGTATGTTGGGGGAAATCTATTATCACCAAAAAATTGATCATCTAGCCTAGTTTACTAGATAGACCGAAATATACCATGTAAAGCCAATTTTACCGTACTAAAATTGCTTTCACCATGAGAAATTACCTAATAAACCACCCTTTTTAAGTAATTTATAGTTAAACCCATGAAGAATAATTAAATAAATCACTATTTATTTGATTTTATTGTAGGAATAATTAATTAAAACATTGTTTTATTATTATTCCTTGTTAAATTTGACCCAATCATGAAAAATAAATAGATAAATCATTATTTTTCTTATATTTTTCTCTAAGAATAATTAATTAATCACTAATTAATTATTATTCTTTTCTCAAATTTTGACTAAATCCCTCATGAATAATTAAATAAATCATTATTTGTTTATTATTACTTAACTAACTCCTTGAGATAATAAATAAATAAATAAATAATTTATTATTTCTAAATAAAAGTTTAAATACTTTTTCCCTCCTAAACAAATATAATAAATATTCCACGTGGTTATTCCAAGAATGGGATCAATAAGATTTTATTATTGCTCATTATTTGAGGATAACTCAATATTTTGTTATAAATAAGAGGGTTTTCCATGCATTATTCACTTTTGATTATTTTCATTGTTGCATTCATTGTTGTAACTCTGATTATTTTCATTGTCACACACCATATTTTTACTGGGTTTATGCATTATAGAGGAGAGAGACTCTACATAAGCTAAAAGTGTTTGAGGATAGCCAAGAACCATCCCATAGAGGGGGACTTGTAACATATATTTATTCCCTTCACAGGTGTTATAATAAAATCATTCTTTACATATTTGGTTTCCATTGGATGTTTTGGGGTTATTACTCTTTATTTCACTGTTTAACTATGATTACAACATAGATAAGAATTTTGGCACGTTTTGTTTCTATGAATAGCTGCAGATCTACAATGTTTAGCAGTCATTTCTATTGTTGATGTCGTTTGTCATCTACGATCTTAAGTGGGTTCTTTTCGTACATCATGGAGAAGAAAACACTACAACAGGATGACTGACCATTCAAATGACCAAATGGAAATAATCTCATCATTTTCCTCATGGATATTTGGATCCATTGGAATATAGGGTCAAATCAGCCCATTAATAGTTTTTCCATTGAAGTATTAATAAAAAAGTAGATGATGGGGACTAAGGTTCCCTCTTTTCCATCCCATCCGTCACATTGATTCATACACCTACATATTAGGCCTACATCCAACTAAATAATGATGTTTGAGATAGGTTAATGGCAGACATTGGGTAAGCCTATGAATTGATATAATACTTCCATAAATCTCAGGGTTCCAAGACCAACTCCAAACCAAAATTTGCAAGGATTGCTAGTGGTTGTGTGAAATTTTAAAAGCTTATTTTCAAATTCTTTGCGAAGGCTTAAATTACCTTATCCTTCCTATATAAGCTTAAGTTTCCCTTAGATATATTGTCACCTAAACAAGGTAATTGAGCTTCTAGTGATCACCTCAGGAATAATTACCATTAACACAATTTACTCAGTTATGTCACAAATCATTTTACATATTCATATATAATAATATAACACAACATGTAACTTTGATTTTGAAAAACATGTCAAACATATTACAACTGAAAACATCGCTTAGAAAATAAAGAAGATTCTTTTCTAAAATTAATTGCCTGGAAATGAACAAGGGTGTGCTATTTTTGACCCCAAAATAGGCTCATTTGTACCTATTCTATCCTACACTAGCCAACCCCTAGTAAAGTAATGATACCGCCAGATACAAAATCATATTCTAAAGAAAATTACTAGTGTGAAAGTCACTCTCTATCATATGTAAACAATGGTATCCACCTTCTACCCACTGAGTTAGGACTACCATGGATTGTCCAGTAGCCTTCCCGACTATTTCTAGCTACAAAAGGGAGTCCCTTCATTTCTTTTGTAGTACCTTATTGCCCTCCCCTCTCAGTGCTTGCTATTCAACCTAACCAACATCAAATTCACAATCCATTTTTTCCAAGTTTTGGTTTGGGTTTTCCAGTCTCAAATTTATAGTTGAACTCAAAAATTTAACAAGCCTAATCACTCAAAGTGGAACTCATTCATATTTTGCACCATTTGGGCATGAATTTTGGTTTCCTTAGGAGTTCTTATTTTCTTGTAATTATTAGTAGAAAACCCACTCAAGAATCAACACGATTTTCACTCGTGGGTGCTATCTACTCTTTGAAAATTTTTCCTCCACACTTTTTGGGCCTATAACATCCTCTAGACACTAAGAAAATTACTACTTTGACCCCCATGTGCATCCCCCCTTATTTTTCTAAAGATACCCCACAACTTTGCGGTCTCTGTCAAGAGATTTTATGGGTTTGAGTTTGGAATTTGACATGGGTACTTGATGCACCCTCCTTTGACAATTTTTAGCTTCCCATTCAACATATACATACTCCCATAATTGTGGGTTTTTGGCTATCCAACTACCCAACTCCTCTCAATAACTGATTTTGGGGAAGTGGGAAAGAGGGAAATAATTCCAAAATCATTTTAACAATATAAATTTTTGGCTATAGCTGTTTACTTGACAAGTGAGGTAATTTCCCAACACCCCCTGTCATGCCCCTACACTGGCGGTAATCTTCCAACTGCACTATAGCAAGGTGCGGCACCACCAAACACTTTATTTTCACCAATACTTATGTTCATGGACTATGCATAACCATTCATACTTAGTTTATTTTTCGTTACCAAGTATTATCGTTGTCCTTTATACAATATGAAACCTATACACATTCATCATCAACAACAATATATAAGAGAAATTCACAATAGTATAAAGGGAGGGGAAACTCCCTGCAATATGGGTCTACCTGATATCAATATATATACTTTTCCACTTTTACAAAATATAAGCTAAATCTTGGGAAACCCCAAATTTACACTTAACCAAATTTCCAACTTTTGGCAAACTCGGTTTCCTAGCTCATAGACGACTTTGCACGGTCACCGCACGACTCACCAACCCTTCGTTCACCTCGTCGCACGTCTTCACCCGACTTGCTCTCCGTTTGTTCAGCAAACACCCAAATCGTGCTATCCTGCCCGACCTCTGTTCGGTGGACCACACGCAGTCCCACCTGCTCGACTCTTGTTCACGACCTTCAGTTCCAACCTTCATTTCGGTGTGCAAGGTGTGCCCTTGCCACTCAGGTCGCCTGACGACCTCACCCGGCTCGCTCGAACGACTTCACCTGGGTCACCCGATGACCTCACCTGGCTTGCCCGAACGACTTCACTTGGGTCGCCCAACAACCTCACTCGGGTTGCTCAAACAACTTCACCCGGGTTGCCCAACGACCTCACTCGGCTCGCTCGAACGACTTCGCTCGGGTCACCTGAAGACCTCTTTTGGTTCACCCAAATGACCTCACCCGAGTTTTCTGCCCAATGACCTCGCCCGAGTTTTTCCTGAACGACCTCGCCCAAGTTTTGGATGAACAACCTCGCCCGAGTTCTGCCTGAACGACCTTGCCCAAGTTCTACCTGAATGACTTCGCCTGAGTTTTCTGCACGAGTTTCTCACCCGACTTTCTTGCACGAGTTTCTCACCTGAGTTTTTCCTATCGTGCAGGCTCATCCTCACACCGCAGAACTCCTTTGATCGAACTTGTGTTGATAGAATGATGCCTTCGTCCAACCATTTTCCTCCCTATAGATACGGTTCGCTGGTAGGTCATGCCAGCCGACCGACCTTCGTTTCATCTGCCCAGTCGACTCGTTCACAATGTGTTGTCTTGCCCAGGAGGAGGGTCGACCCGTCCAGCTCGTGGGACCGCCCCCTCAACTCGCCCAACACCTTATAAACTCGTCTTCGGTTGTTTTACTTCACATTTCACACATGCTCCTCGCACGCACTTCGCACAGTGAAGGTGACCCAGACCGTAGGTCCTTGCATCCTCCCCCACCTGAAGTCATTGTCATCCTCGACAATATCTCATTCCGGAAACCCTCTGTCACCAAGATATCCATACCAAGGCATACGCTCCATCGATATGTCATACATCAGAAAATCATCTCAATCCATGATCATCAACCACCCCGTCACAATCTCCACACCTTGCTCCCATCGTGGAAGGTTGGCCCCTCCATATCAAGCTACATGCTTCCTACAACATATCGTGTCGACCTATTCAGGTATCATCATCGTGTGAACTGTTGCCATGATACTCCAACAAATGCTAACACATCTCTGCACACTGCATGCCCTCATGACTCGAACTAGTCGGGTGATCAGTCCAACTGTTACGCTCGAAACATGAGAATGTACATCCTCATGCCATCATCAGTCGTTTCTATGAACATCCTGTCACATCATCAACTCGATCAAGAATCCATCTCCATATAAGTGTAAGCCATGCTCAAGTCCATGAAGTAGTTCTCATCTCATCTGCAACATGCTCTCCATGATGTTTTGATCCGGATTTAAACAGGAACGCAACAAATTATAGAATTAACCATATACACAAAGATGCAGTAGAAATAATACTTTATTTCATTAATGGAAAATACTGAAATATGCTTACAACCAGAAATGGAAATAAACCAGCTAGGGCAATGGTAGCTTATCTCTGAGAAGAGATGTGTGGCTACATGCCT